>CM060627.1:24500145-24797645 GCA_030578275.1 Meda fulgida
CGGTGGAAACGAGCCTTAAGATCTTCTCCAAATTGAGCTTCTCTATTTCTGCAATGTTTTAAATGTACAACGTAGCAGTGCCACAGCAAGTGGGTTCAACTGGGTAGGCTAAGAAAAAGATTAAATTGCAACAACTCTTACATCATCGGATCTCATTCGCCACTGACAAGGCTGCCAGACAGTTGATGTACCCCATTGACTTCCATGGTAGGAAAAAAATACTACGGAAATCAATGGGGTAGATCAACTGTTTGGTTACCGACATTCTTCAAAATATCTTCCTTAGTGTTCAGCAGAAGAAATTAATTTATACAGGTTTGAAACAACTTGAGGGTGAGTAAATGATGACAATTTTTATGTTTAAGTGAACTATTCCTTTAAAAGCTTATGAAAAGAGAAAATAAGCGACACAACCCGTAGCTACATAGTAATTATGTCACTACAGTCAGGCACTTCTCCAGCAGAACTACTAATGGGTTTAAAAATAAATGTACAAACACATACAAATAAACTATTTATCTATTATTCAAGTAATAATTAGGGACGCATCGGAATTTCGACTAATGAACATTTTTGGGTTAGATAAGTTATAAGTTAGATTTAATTGCTTATTCATTTATTATTTATTTTTGGTTTCCCTAGCAAGAAAGCTTCTCTCAGATCATGATGTAATAAATATGAATATTCATGATCTTCAAACCATTAATCAAACAGGTAATCCCGCCTCCCAATCACATCATTACTAGCCAGTCATTTTCTGTCATTAGTCAAGTGTCAGAGTGTTTTCACAGACAAAGTGTTGATAGTTCTAAAGAAAATGAATATGTTAATGGTTTACTTGTAGTTGTCTCTGTATATTAATGCTGTAATAGAAAGTATACACAAAGTAACATAGTTCAGCTTTAAAATGTCTGAATAGGGGACAAACCCAAAATTGTAAAATTCTGGTAAGTTTAACCTTTCAACAGATTTATTTCTTAAAATGTTATGGGTTTTAATAGATTATTTAATCAATGATAACCTATTGTTTCAAATTATAATGAATTTTTTTAAACATCATTAAAGCATCTTTTTTTATATAATTTTAAGATTTAATTATTTAACAGCTGCACTTTAAAGAGGATGAATTTAGAGAAGTTTTACCATGCTGGTTAGTTACAAATTTGAGCCTATTAAGTCTGCGCCTGATAAACAGATGTAGTTATTCCTTGTTTTGTTGATTGATATATTTATAACCTATATAATAATTGTATCACATGCAATAGCACAATACTGCCCATTGGCCACCCTGGTTTCCAGATACAAGTACCAGCTTTAAAATATAAATAAATGAAAAATAAATTAATTCAATTAAATGACATGATCACTAATATTAACAGTCTAGTGATCTTGTTTGTACACCCAAAGCATAACACACTAAATCCCTCTCAGAGAAGTTGTCTGTAAATTAAACGTCAGTCTCTTTTGCAGGGCTTATTGACTTTTAATTTAAAACACATCACGCGTGTGATTTTCTTATTCATCCATTCATTTTTTTTTATTGCTTGTGTCAGTAACTTTAAGCAGTCCTGAAAAGCTGGATATAATAAGTAAACAATAAAGCAACATCTAGATCGACTGACACTCTCTCACCCTCATTACATAAGTAACTTCTGGTCACTTGCCAGATGTGATGCAGGAGAACTTTGTCAATGTTTTCATCCTCATATCAAGACATCCTGTTTTGCAGAAGACTTCTAGAATGTATTCAGTGTTTTCCCTTCTATAAAATAAGGTTTTTTTTTTTTTTTTTTTTTACCACATATCCTGTGTTGGAATTAAGTTAAGAAAAGTGATGATAAAATGTCAACCCTGTTGTCTGTGTTCTGTATTTTGCTTAATGTATTTATGCTTTTGGGACACAAAAAATACAATACAGAAATACAATTGCAATTACAATTTAAAATGTAATTGGACCAACAACACTGTTTTTTTCCATTGGCTCGATATATTTCTGATTGAGCCCATGTCACCAGACTGTTGCCACAATTGATAAAATTATGCCAATTGGAAAAATGTAGATGTGCCCAATCACTAGAAATTGAGTTGGACAGGTCTGAAATGTTTTACAGTGAAGAAGCCAAAAGAAGGGGAGAGAGAGAGAGAGAGAGAGAGAGAGAGAGAGAGAGAGAGAGAGAGAGAGAGAGAGAGAGAGAGAGAGAGAGAGAGAGAGAGAGAGAGAGAGAGAGAGAGAGAGAGAGAGAGAGAGAGAGAGATAGAGAGAGAGCAGGAGCTAAAGTGCAATGACTCCACATAAATGATTCATGCAGGAGAATCAGTCTGAGTTTGTGTATCGAGTGAGAGGGGAGCAGGTTCTGCCCTTGGCATGTTCAGAGGTGGAAGTAGGAGTCACTGCAATGCTGAGCTTTGACCAGTTTCAAACACCTCTCATATTTCACAACTATCATGAATAAGAACATCCCTTTAGACTCTCTTCCTTCAATAGAAGCTGCATTCAATGCTTCATGCCTTGCAAACGTAAACATTTGCTTGATGTAATATATTAAAAGGTGCTTGGGGAATTTTGCTGATTTAAAATGTCACCAAGTTATTTTGCTAGGTTTTGCAAAGAAATCAAATTTCAATTATCTTTTGACATGAAAGGGGTCATTGTACTATAAAACATGCAGTAAGTTTCAGAACTCAGAACTTCCTTGTTGATCCAAAAACAGCTCAAATTATATACTGAAGGCGATGAAAGAAACGCTTCCTTTTTATGATCACTGGAGCTGTCAACACTTCACAAGGAATGTCTTATTTACATCGTGTTTGCAATGTTTAAGTCATGATGCAAGCATTCGCGAGAGTGCAGAAACCGAGATGCAATGGTAATCACTGCACTAGTGCGCTCAACAGACATGACTGTGACCGGCTACGATGCAACCTTTAATGCAGCGGGGTAGATATAAATATAATGATGCAAATAAAAACTTTTCAAGATTATTTAATCTCAGTAGCTGTAATAGTGAAGATATGGTAAATGTTTTGTAAGTGTTCCACATGAAATGCTTATTTCAAATGCAAAAAACATTACCCAATCAGAGCAGTGGGTAATTAAAGCAAGAGCAGCAAGTCTAACAAGTCTTACTTACCATATAGGCTATTATTCTCCTATCAACCCAATTCATGTGAATAGAGGTTTCTCCATGTAGACTTCACTTTTTTTCAAAAGTCCCTGAGTTCAATTGGCAATGGTACAAGTTTGTGAAACTTTTCTGACACTGTCAAAATATTTCACATTTGTTGCTATGGCTATACTTTTGTAAGTATTTTATTGTTCCTTGCTTGTTTAAAAGATTTTTTTGTGGTTGGCCATAAATGCTGTCAATAAAGCTCAACTTGCACTTAACCTGGAATCATTTTAAAGGGTCATTGCTGAACTATGTGGGTGCGCAGGGATGCCAGAGCCTGCAATTTTCTGATAAAAATTATGATTGCGATTAAAATATGAATTTGCTTGCTTGTACAATCTGGCCAAAATTTTGGCTATATCTCAACATGCCTATAAAATATTATTATTATTATTATTAATTATAAAAATGACTAAAATCAATAAGAAATATTACTATAATAATACTAT
Organism: Meda fulgida; assembly: GCA_030578275.1. Taxonomy (NCBI): domain Eukaryota; kingdom Metazoa; phylum Chordata; class Actinopteri; order Cypriniformes; family Leuciscidae; genus Meda; species Meda fulgida. The sequence goes on from CM060627.1 coordinate 24,503,765, forward strand.
TGTAATTTTAACTGTAAAATAAAAATTAAGTATTTCATCATTTATATTGCAACTATAAAATTACAATACTAATATTTATGGAAGTTCAAACGTTAAACCATCTAACTTTTATTTTGATGAAAATCACAGGAAGCCCTTAAAACTTTGTTAGTCCCCCTGTAGTAATTTTATCCCTTAAAACTCATCTGTCATTGATCAAAATTACATTTTTCTTGAAAAAAAATGCCTTAATGCCTTAAAATAGCTTGAATGTAACTGCACCCTTGCCTCATTTAGAATATGCGGTTCTATGAATATGAAAATTAGCCTCCAATCACTCGCGCCCAGCTCAGAGATCTATTTGTTGACGATCACACGTTGACGAGATTGGTTACAAGGTAGTTTGTGACGTCAGAAAAGCCAGCGATTTCAAACCCGTTCTTTGGTTCACTGGAGTTTTAAGCAGACAATACTCAGCAATGGTGTTGACTAGGGCTGTAACGATATGCGATAAGAAACCGAAATCACGACACTCAGATCCACAAACCTGTCGCGGTGTGAGAAGGCAGGACCGCGACACACCCCTTCCAACTACCAGAGTCATCCTTTCCGTCCAGATCCAATGCTACCACATCTTTAAATTACTATTAGTATTATTTGAAGTTACATTATAAAATATGTAGACCTACACCACAAAACTAGTTGAGGATACATTCTTTAATTTTACCTGTAACGGCCATTTCAAACCGCAAGCATCAGCAGGGCGTGAGCAGCGCATATTTTTTCTGGCGTGCATGTTAATATATGAGAGCATTAACACCGGGAGCAGGGGCGTCAAACAGGAGCGTCAAGTGAGCAGCAGTGAAGAGGGGGTCTCGGCGCTGGGTCTATTTTTGCTGTGCAGCTCACGCTCAATTAAAGTGAAAGCACACTTTTGATGGACGAAATATGATTTCACACAAATAGTGCTGGAGTAGGAAAACAAAAGAAAATGAAGACTCACAAATATTTATAGAAGATAATAATTTTATATGTGTTATAATATAACTATTATATTAAAATGTTTACAGATTTAGCTAATGGAAATGCCATTTAATATGTAAAGTTATCTATAAGTAAGTCATTTACAGGCTAATACCCCCAGAAAGTGTAAACACTGTGACGCAATCAAAACTGTTTAAGCATTTTCATGTTTAAAGATCAATCACGACTTAATCATAACCCCAGAGAAGACTGCAGGAGAAGTCGTAATAATGGCTGAGCAGTCAGCGGGGGGTGAGCAACATAACTACATTACTGTCACTGTCATTACAGATAAAATTCAAAATCCATGCCCGATCCACAATCTTCATTCCCTACACTTCCGCTAATGTACACAAACCAGAAAACAAATCAAACGCCTTCATCATGTCTTTACATGATGGCAGTAGGGCACCATTTACTTTGGTGAAATGGGCAAAACATCCTTCTGATTGGAAATGAAATTACAGAGTACACCACGCTCCAAAACACATACTGGCATCAACAAACCATCAGCTGAATGATGGAAAAGATCATGCTATGAAACTCACCTTCTTGGGTCCACTGAAGATCTTCCTGCTGCCCTCCTTGGCTTTCTCCTGAGCTTTGACCTGAGGTTTCCTCACTGTTTCAGACGGGAAGGGGACTTCTGGGAACTCCAGAGGATCTGTAAAACCACAAGCAAACATCAGCCATGTGCCTGTTAAATAAAAGAGCATAAAACAAAGGCACAATAAAAGAGAAAATAAACAAAGAAAAAAGTGTAAACGTCGATGTCTGAACCATAGATATGACATGATATAAATATACGGTATGATGTATACATATCTCATAAAATAACATCTATTTTTGGACCATTATGATTTTTATATTGATTTTGATGTTTTACTTTAAACAATACTATAGTACAATGATTTATTACCATATGTTGATGTATAAATTAGTTAAAATGTATGCATTTTGTATGCGCTTAACTGTCAGTAAATAATTTCACAATGCAAAAAAAAACAACAACAAAAAAACAAAACAGGCTTAATTTTCTGTATGTTAAAGTACAGACCATTACTTAATTTTGCAATGAAATAGAATCTAGATCTGTTCTGGAAGACATTGTGAGATTGGAGAGTTTGCTATGCCCACATGCAGGTACTGCGATGTAAACAGAGCCCAAAGTTAGATCTCCAGAAAGAGTGTTGAGTGTAAATACTGACCGTCTTTAAGGCAGTGACTGTCATCTGCAGTGTGACTGCTCTGAGAGTCCTGCATCTCCATGGGCTGAGGACTGTCAACATCTGTCTCTATAGACACCAGTGGCACTACTACAGCTGCCGCAGCCTTCCTCTTGGCTTTCCTTCTTTCAGAGGATCCCTGGTCTTCCTCACTGTCACTCTCACTGAGTTCATCAAAGCCAAAGTATTTGATCCTGTAGTTAGAGCTTCCTGAAGCAGGGTCGTCATCCTCAACCACAGCATCAGCATCATCAAACCCAAAGAGCTCCAGCTTACTGCTCTTCATCTGGCTCTGCGTGGGTTTGGAACGACTAAAAACCCAGATAAACAGTCAGAATCTCACACATGCAGACATCAACATGAAAGAAAGAGGCCAAGTGAGAGCAACCAAATGAATTATGAATTTAACAGAATTATATGGAATCTTTCAGTTTTTTTTTTTTCACATTTTGCTTCATCTATGTACATACTTGAAGTTGAAAAAAGTTTCTCAGAGTGATCAGAGCCACCGAAACTAAATTACATCACATAAATATTGTTTTAATGTCTGGAGTTGATGTTCATATCTATTTTATTTTAAGGCGCCGTCATTCACACATTCTTTTTTTTTTTCTTCTTTTTTCAGGGGCAGGGCTCTAGACTGACTAAATGGTTGTGCAAATTTTGCAACCCCTTTTCCTCCCAGTGCGACTGAATTATGGCTGCCATTTCTGTTGTGTATGAGAAACATTAAATGGCAAACGAGCCAAAAGCAAAATGAAACCGTTCTACATGTTTGAACCACTCCACAGAAACCATTTATCAGCTCAGCCCAAAAGAGAGCACAGCGTGAGCTTAGAGCAAATGCATTCACTCGCTGATGGGTAAACAGAGCTGTAAGATCCAGTGAGAAGCGTTAGAGTTTTCTGCGGAGTATAGGTCTATGTGGTGTTTTTTATATACTTTAAGACAAACCATGTGCAAATTCAGTCAACACCATTGCTGATATTTTCTCCTTGAAACTGCAGTTTAACAAAGATTTGAAAGCGCCCAAGTTCCCAACGTCACAGATATGTTGTAACCAATCGTCAACGTGTGGTGCTCGCTTTAGCATATCATTAACTATATGCGGCAAAGCAGGAGGGTCTAAAGAGAAGCCAGGTTACACTGCTATATTCTTCTGTTGATATGAAACTGCCACCGAGGCGGGGACTAATTTGCATATGCGCGACTCCGCATATACTAAATGAAGCAAGGGTGTAGAGTTTCAGTCAAGCTATTTTAAGGCATGAAGAAATTTTCCCAGGAATTTTGTTTTTTAAATGTCATTTTATCAAAGATGAGTTTTAAGGTTTACAATTACTGACTGCAGTGTAAGTGTAAGTGGTTTAGATTGGAGCTGTGGATTAATAGTAAATGGGTGACAAGTTTGAGTTCAGCTTGTATCACTTCAAAAAGACAAAAAAAAGACACTACAGATTAATAACATTGTCCAAACATAGTATGAAGTATAACTAAAAACTAATTTAGTTCTAAGAATTTCACGTAATTACAGTAATGTTCTTACACTAAACTAATACCTGAGAGGTTTGATTTCTATCTCGGTTTTCTTCTTCAGTCTTCCTGTATCTCCTGGACCAGCCGCTGGGGCGCTGGCCATGTACTCCTCCATACTGCGGTCCATGGAGTCCTGGAAGGTGACGTTAAACATGGAAACACAAGACGGGTGCAGCACTGTGTAATCTCTCGTCCGACCTCTACTCGTCGTTTTCCCAGCATTTTCGGCCCCGCTGTTCTGCAACGTTTCTGTTGAGCTATGACTGGAAGCACTTCCACTCCCATCAGCTCCACCAGGCTGTTTGCCTTTACTGGGTCTGCAATACGTTCTGCAGTTGGACGCCCTGAGAACAGACTGAGAGTGGTCCTCGCTTTCAGATGGCTCAACAGGAACATTAAAGTCCCCTTGGGCAAACTCTTCTAACCGAGTCTCAGTGGAGGATGTGCCCTGAATGTTGCTGCGACTGTAACTACTGGATGCCCACAAGGTAGACGGAGGGTTTTTATGTCCGGTAAAGAGTGATGTGGAGCGTGCCCCCAGTCCAACCACAGCGCTCCAGGCATCATAGGAATCCTTGTCCTCTGTTTTTTCAGACTTTAACGTGGTGGTCTGAGCATAAGGTCTCGTGTCGCTTTCAGAAGGGTTTTTGTACCATGAATAGCTGTGGCGGTCAGTGCTCTCAGTGGACCAACTCGGGGTCTTCCCTACAGAAAAACAAAATCAGCAGTAAAAATATCAGTCAGACGTAACAGAACTTTGACTTCAACTAAGTACTTGACCAGACATGTTCCTAAATAACCATTAACTTGAGGAATAGACTGTAGTACCTAAAATATAGGCCTAACTTCTAAAGCTGTGCTACATTATTTGTTTGTTTCTCTCGCAAAAATGACTATATTAAGGCTGCACGATAATGGTTATTCATGACTATTTTGCTCAAAAATTATAAATTGCAATTAATCATGATTGCCTCATTTGAGAAATTTCCTTATATTTCACCCAAATTTTGGAATAAAGCTGCAACTAAAACACCAAACACCACAAAAGGCCTCATGAAGGAACTAGGGATGCACCAGTATTATAGAATTTATATAACTCTGTGTTGAACTGATAATCACTCTTTTGTGGGTAAAACACAATCTACTTAATACAGACAACTTCATTATAAAGAAAAACATCAAATCAAAAAATTATTTGGTCATAATCTATGACAAAAAAATGCTAATTATAAATTAGATTAGTGGATAATTCAGCAGTAAAATTTACTCTAGAAAAATCACGAGTGCACAATTTTATAAAATCTGAACATGTGAAAAAAAAACATTTAGTGGGGAACAAATAAGATACAATAAGTGTATTACTAAATCTGGTAAAACGTTACACATTGCTCTTTATATTGTAAAATACATTCATGAAAAACAAGTAAAAAACATCTAAAAGATCAAAAGAATTTTACGCTATATATGCTATAAAATTACAGTTTTTAAATCTAATTACAGACATTTTTTTAAATGTATAGCGCAGCTGTTTAATGGAGGGAGCAACATATGAGAGATAGGACAGCACAAGAAAGGCTATTAATAATCTTTCATTGGGCAAAAGTATTATAATATGAAAGGCTCCAATAGAGTGTGGCACAAAGTGCTTATAAATGTGCATCCTGAGGGGAAAATGATGCGCTTAAAACAACATGGAGTCGCAGGGTGTCGAGTCCGCATTGAAAAGTTCAAAGCCCAAAGGAAAGACATATTGATGCGTAGTGTTAAATACAGTATCTATCTATGCAATAGTTTATTCAGCCTTTTCTTTTAACAGTTTTAAATTTCAGTTACTGTCTGGCCTCGTCTAACCGATACCCGATCCGACAAAGAATGGCAGTATTGGAGCCGATACGATACAGAGTATCGGATTGGTGCATCCCTAGAAGGAACATAGACTGGCTATATTACGCTTTTTATTTGACTTAGGGATGTCAATTTTCACAAATTCCCATGATCGATCGTCGTTTCAATTAACGATCACTGAATCGATTAATCTTTAGCCTTAATACTCCAATATTTCTGCTGCAGTGGCATATGGCCAACAGCATGACATGGTCTGCAAATGCTGCTCAACACAATATGTTCCTCACCAAATTAATGAGAATAGTTTTTAATCTAAATAAAGGCCTATCAGGATTGTAAAATGTTTCAATGTGATTGATAATTATATTAAATTAATTATTTAATAATCAAATATAACGACTATAGAACGTAACACCCACGTCACTCAGATGCGTGCTTGTCAGAATGAATGACTGTTGTGGACGTGCTCTTCCTGGAACAACGCACTGAAAACGGCAACTAAACCCAATGAATTCACAACGATTTAATAAAATGGTTTTCTCATGTTATGTAATATGACAGTCCCAAATTAATCTTCGTTATTATTAGTCGTGCATTGCTGCTTGAGCGGCGTGCGCTGAATGAATAACCGTTGAGCACTTTGCTAGAGCGTTATTTAACTCAAAGAAACGCATCCTATATGAGATTAATCAGATATATACAAAATAAACATAATATTACAAATTATATCTGCACAAAATGACGTGAATGCACAAGTGAACTTGAACTAAGTTACGTGCCATGATTCAGAATGACTCGTGTTGCTCTTCCTGGAACAACGCGACACTGCAACTAAACCCAAATAATTCACAATGTTTTATTACAATATTGTTCTCTTTATAATGTTACGTAATATGACAGTCCCAATAGTCACTATTAGTCGTGCATTGCTGTTTGAGCTGCGCGCGCTAAAGATCATGCTTTAGCGTAAATTCTTAACAAAATGCATCCAATATGAGATAAATTAGATATAGATAGGCGTACACAAAATAAACTATTACAACTTACATTTGCACAAAACAAAAGGCTGTGAATGCACACGCAAACTTAGTCATGATGGTGTAAAATAGTCCAAAACATAACTCCGGCGCGCTCGCTTACATGTTTTGCGGTTGAGCAGCGCGCATAAACTTGCTTAAATCGATGATCGTAAGTTTTATCGATTAGATGTATTATTGACAATCAATCGATCACCGATTAATAATTAACATCTCTAATTTGAGTGTAAAATTGCAATGGAGATCGCTAAACTCCAACATGTTTTCAGTTCTCAGATCATCTTTTTTTTTTTTTTTTTTTTTTTGCAGTGCAGAGAAAGCATGTGCACATTGTTGCCAGGTTGGAAAGATTAAGTAAAACACTGAGTGGAAAATGTATCCATTTAGAGGGTTCCAAATTGCGAACATCTTTCCTGCTGATGCGACTCAATTTTGTTAAAGGTCACACTGGTGCCACCACCACTTTGGCAAAATGATTAAAGAGTTGCCATTTCTGCTGCATATGAGACACATCAATGAAATGGAACTGGAATGAAGCCAAGCTATTTGTTTGAGCTCAGGATTCGTACAACCTTTTGAGAGTAAAATTCAAGCACTTTTTTAGGGCTTTTAACCCATCATCTATAGAACTTAGTGAAACCAAAACTACTGCTCTCAAATGTTAGTCTGAAGCAGAGCTGCAATTAACATGCAAAATGTTAATTGCAGTCTATTTAAAATGTTCAATTAATTTGAATGAATCATTTAAAAAAATCGGTTTGAATGAATGATCTAACGACTCACTCATAAATACTTCAATGGTTTCATTACTGGATGAATCAGCCTTTTTAAACGAATCTTTTGACTGAATGATTCAATGACAAATACACTTTTTAAAAGTCTCTTGTCGCCACCTAGCTGTTTCATACCTACACATGACAACTGCTCTCTCTGGCTCAGCAGCGGCACAAACACAGATAAGAATATTTTGGTGTGTTTTTGTCAAAGGTTTAATAGACACAGGTGAATCGTTGTCATTTAGGAATGAGATCACGTGGGTGTTTGAATCAAGATTGCGATATTTTACTATTATTCATGCAGCTCTAGTCTGGATCCCTGATTTAAGAGAAAACCCCTTTATATCTGCCAACCCCAAACACTTTGTGGAGGTTTGTTGCCAAAGCAAGATAAAAATATCAAATGAAGAAAAAAAAACTTTTCAGGATACCAGTGAGCCAATATCACAGATGACAGTTATGTAGAATAAAACTACTCTTTCTAGACCATTAAAGTGACTGAATCTTATCACGAGTGTATGACTTTTTAAACAGATCAAAAGTATACATTTATTTATGCTTAAAAACTAGTTCACCTTTAAGCTCTGAAGAGCATCTGAGTCCATCAATTTTCTCTGATCCCATGACTAGTCAAACACAGGCCAGGAGACACACAGCTAGACATCTTTAAAGCAATAATCACACCTTTGCAGTCATAACATCTGTGCAATGGTCGGCCAGACAACACTCACAGTTTACCATTCTAACATTACAGTATTCATCATTATATCTATACCAAATTTTATGTCTATGTACTATGAGTTAGGAGACAGGACAAAACGCTAATGGCAGCTTTGAAAAAAGGTCAGCAACATACAAAAACCCTCATTGCGCCTCATGACAAAAGAAGCAGAGAGACTGTAAAGCATCTATTACATAACAGGAGTTACAAAATATAATAGTTATCCCCATTTTGGTAATTCTGAACATTCCCTTTTTCATAAGATTATTAAGAGCCAAAAATGACAAAATAGGCTATCACAATCACCTCAAATGTCCCAACTTTTAAACAACATCCAAATGACTGTTAAATTATGACAATTTAAATCAGTCAATGTAATCAAACAACATCACTCTTCAAAGCCTCAATTCTGAAATCGCCAGCCACGGCGCACTTATATTGACACTGTTTTGGATAGGGCAGCAGAGTTAGTGTGTTGATGCGACGTGACTGACAGCAACAATCCACGATGCAACAAAGTTAAGCAAAGTGTGCTATGTAATAAATTACCAGTAACATGATACAGCAACCACCAATTACCAATGGAAAGGCAGCACACATGATGGGTCCCATGAAGTTGGAACATCTACTATCAACCAAACACACGAAACTGCCATCTCCAGCCATTAATCTTGAAATAAGCATGAAACATGATAGTCGTGTTACCGGTGTTACACTGTGTTCAGCCGCAACACCGGTTACATCACTTGCCCATCGCGGCAACACCTCCACCGTCATTTTTTCTTTTTTATAGTAATACAAATCATTTAGTTCAGTTAGAGAACAAACATTACAATTAAAAACTGAACGCGTCTGTGTTGAAAAGACGATGGTGGAGGATTTGGTTTCAAAGCGAAATGTAAAAGTGCCTATTTAAGTGAGTTTGCACTTTTGTTGTTGTGTTTTCATTAAGAATAATAATGAACCCATTGCCGCTAATTCAAAAAAAGTCAAATGCGCACGGCCGCACAGGTATTCATAACGGTCGAGTGTTTTCAGTTCATTCCTATGGAGGTTGAGCTGCTATAGAAATTAATTGAAAACGCTCGCTCTGTGCCAGTGGACACGCACTCTAAGCGATTTTAAAGTGGGGGTGGGGGGAAACTCCAACTCCAAACTCCATCAGGGGACAAAATGTAGAGATGTTCTCCTCTGGCCAAACGATCGAACATGGAGTGATTATGATTTCAGGCTGCAATGCATCACAAGTCAGATTGTGGATTGACATTTCTTCCAGCTCCTTCTCTTTGTCATTAGAATAGACTTAGGCTGTCAGTCAAGGTTACGATATGACTAATGGAATAATTTATAAAGTTCATGTAGATGTGATGTAGAAAGACTAGGTACACTGTCACTTCTGGTACGTTTGCACACCCCAGACGTCAGACACCAGTAATGCCAGGGTGAAGCAGAGAAGAACCAGCAACTGGGGAGGCATAGGCTAGATTTTCCGTTTGGCCAGTAAATCTCAAAAGGCTATCCGCTACACTGGCGGGTAAACATTTATACCAAAATAGTAATGTAATAAAATGATGAGAGTCTCGCAACAGCGATAGACTGAAGAGCGCGTCCGGGTGAAGACTGTGCACGATCCACAAGAGAACAACTGTATCCATGACACTGATCACAGCGGCAATGAGCACTCAGCTTGATTTCAAAAACAACAGATTTAAGCGCTAGATCTCTTATTTAATAGCGAACTAAATTAATGTTCTGCTAGTTAACTGGAGATGTTTTATTTATTTGTATTAGGTACATCCGTTCTATGACATTAGTATATTTTTTTTACTAACTGTATATTTACTTATATTGCATCATTGTACCCAGCACTTCTGAAAATGCACTTCCGAATGCGTCTCTGTACCCAGCACATTTCAAACCAAACTGACGCCCAGGAGTGAGCCAACCTTTGAAGCGAAAACCTACAGACGAAAAGGGGACGAATTACATAAAAAAAAGAAACTAAGAAAAGACAAAGACAAACTTTGTCACTCTTGCTCACACACGCAAACAAAGAAATGCACAAACAGCAGGGCAGATTGTTCAGAGCTCCAAAAATAACATGACGTGGTCAACTTCCTCCACAGGTCAAGTAAATAAAGCAGTCCTTCAGTTCCTGATCGGATCAGTCAGAGCAAATGGAGTAAATTGTTATTTTTTTAAATAATTATAATATATTATTATTGCATATATTTTATTAAATATACAATACATTTCATTTTCATAGGCACCACCACAAAAATATTATTTTAATGTGTGTAAATTGTGTAATATGTGTGTAAATAAAAGTAAAAATGGAAAATAATAGACCAGAAATATAATGACAAATATTTAAATATATATAAATAAATGTATATGTGACACGGAAAGGCTGTTTATTATTTTGGCCGGTAAAATATATGCTTGGCTGGTGGATTTTTTCATCTACCAGTCCCCGTGGCAGGTGAGCCAAAAAGTTAATTTCGGACCCTGGGCCATCTTTGAAACTCCACTCGGGCAGCTACTTCAGTCTTGCAAGTGCAGCTCCTATCTCTTTGAAAGGGGAAACATCAAATTCTCCAAAACTGTTCACTAAGCTTACGATTAAATTTCATTTTTGAAATTACCAATAAGATCTGACAAAAACTGTCTCATAAACTTTAATTCTAAACACTCAAATCATGAAAAAAATAAATAAAAAAAAAAACTTGTGCACATGCACGCTGCTTCCCAGAACACTGTTTCTATAGCAACCGGAGCTTCTGACGACAGCTGTAGTGATGCAATGACTTTACCATTGCTGATTGGCTCTTTAACTTAGAAGGCAGGGCTTATTCAGCCATATTGTACGTTACACTTTCTCCCGTTCATAGTAATATGAATGCACCATCTTTCTAAAGTCTTTTAGCACGCAACATATGCATAAAAACGTAACGGTCAGTCTTTGCATTTTGGAGAAACTTTAAATCCTTTATCTACAAATGAAAATGTATGCAATCTTCAGAAAATATCTCAGCTGGCTTCACCAAAGTTTGCAAAATTAAATGTTTATTAGATTTTTTTTTTTCCCTAAATCAACTGGAAAACACATCAGCAGGAAAAACAACTGAAAAAGATTGCAACTATATTGTTCCTCTTTGTCTTTACAATTTATAGCAGTGGTGGTGGGGGGGGGCTTCCCTATTCTCATAGAATTAAATAAATTATTAAAACTTTATAAACTACTTCCCCTTTGATCCAGTGGGATTTGTTCTGCTGTCTAGAGAACAATAGGTACATAAATGTCTACTTGTTGCCAGATAAGAGATTGATCCAACTCCAAGCAATATTCACAGGAGCAACAAAACTGAAGTATCCTGGAGAGAGCCTCTCATCAGTATACATTATCATAAGAGACCCATAGCAGTTACAGACAAGGTGATGAGTTCAGTGTGCTGAGCTTCAAAATGAGATAAGCAGCTCACAGGGCCCTGTCCAGACGCTACGCTTCATCGGCGTCTAAGTGTTCTCCTCGTATTAACATCGCCGCTGACGGGTGTCAGTGTTCTGAAAGTTTCCTCTAACTTCACCTCATTGATTACTTAGTCAGCCAAATGATTTGCAAGACCCTGGAGGAGTTCCGACCTGAAAAAGCAATTATGCAGAGGAAATGTAAAATAGAGTTTGGGCCAATTAAAGATTTTCATTTCTTGGTCTGCTGGGAGCTCCAGGCTGCTGTTGTAAGAGTCAGTCCGCCGTATCCATTACTGTGTGATATTAAGCAGGGTTTTACACAAGTCTACAGCCCGTAACACTGGTGTCCTGAGCATTTACAGCACTTAAGGTGCAGATCCCCTCAAAGAAGTTTTATTATTTATAATTATAATATTATATAAAGAGATGCACCGATTGATCGGCTGGTGACCGGAATTGGACGATTTTCAAGTGATCGGCCATGATCGGCGACCGGCCGGTCAGTCGATGCCGATTTTATGCCGGTCAAATGCACTCGGGCACAGCATGATTAACATAGCACAACATCAGCATCACACGTGCACAAGGAACGCACATGTAGGAAACCTCATGAATTACGGCCGTCTCACACCACAAGCGTCACGCTCAATTAAAGTGAAAGCACACTTTTGATAGACAAAATAAATATGATTGCACACAAAAAGTGCCCAAAATCCACAGAATTTGCATGTCTAGTGTGTTTTAACAAGAACTGGAGTGGGCTATGTCAGAAAAGAAAATGAAGACTCTTTATATAAAATTTACCCATTTAAACTTGTTTTTATTATTCAGTTTGGGTACAAGTACGTATATGGTGTTTTATAAAAAAAAAAATATATATATATATATATATATATATATATATATATATATATATATATATATATATATAGAAAATAAATATTTGTGTTATTGAAAATAAAAAAGTGGTTACAAAAAATGAAATCGGTATCGGCAGGTTAAACTCAATGAGAAATCAGAATCGGCCTAGAAAATTGTAAGAGGTGCATCTCTAATTATATAATGATATATATATATTTTTTTAAATCAGTGAGTGATGGGTCAGTTTATGTCAGGTCTGTACCCACATTCACTTCCACATTTCTTTTCTCTCCTAACAACACAATTAAGAAATGAAACCGTGACGGTTTGTTTTTTGGCATTTTGTTGGGTATGAACAGTGGAAGTAGTCTAAGGCAGGGGTCTGCAACCTATGGAAGGTAGGGCTGGGCGATAAAACGATAACGATAGTTATCGCGATATCATTTTTCTCGATAAAACGATATCAAGAGTTCGATAAATGTTCGATAATGTTTGTGCGCCAAAAGCGGAACAAAACTCATCTGAACCGCGCGCCTCACGGACCGTTTATCCGCTCGGCTCAAAGTCCAAACGGCAGCGCAGCGCGAGCTCACTAGCAGACGCGTTTACTCTGATCGTCTCGTCACGAGATCCAGTGAGAAGCGCTTGAGTTCAGCGAAGAACACAAATGTCTCAGTGATTTAAACCAGTTTAAAGGTCGATGAAACAGCGCTGACGAACAGGAGGAACACTGCGCGCAACGATACAGTCAGAAGCTTTTCCGGCTACAAACTCCCATCATTTACCATGGATTTACTGTAACGTTAGCCTACTAATATTAACTGCACTATGAAATGTGGGATATACATATTGAATTGTATTATATTATTATTGTAGACAATGTATTAAAGGACTAATGGAATATAATTACAGTATTTAATAATGTATTTAGGCTACTGTTTTTCATACAAATACCATAGAAACCATAAAGTAACATTTAGCCAACATAGTGAGGTGCTTTTATCTGTGGTTATCATGATCGAAATGCATGATGCTGGATGACCAATGGCTAATTTTAATTAAACTCAGTCAGAATATTACATTTTACCAAATAAAAATTAGCACATGCAGAAACTAAGAAATATTTTTTTCTATTAAGATATTTATTTTGTTAAGGAAAAATTACAAAATGTTTGAATGTTCTACCTCAGATTTGTTTGTCATGATATGTTCTGACAATAAGGAGTAGTTTAAAACCACAATTAACACTCTGGTTTCTACAACTTTCACTTAGGAGCAAAAATCTGCTTGAAAGAAATAAAGATTTGACGTTTATCGTGATAATTATCGATATCGACTGATATAAAAAAATTATCGTGATAATTTTTTTTGGCCATATCGCCCAACCCTAATGGAAGGTGTGCCAACATTGGCATGCGGAGGGATAAAAACTGGCACGTGACAATAGCTTAGGTTGTGACCCCTCTGGAAGAGCAGGTAAGTCTGTCCGTCACCCAGTTTGCTCTGCTCAATGTTCCTCTCCGTATTTAAACTCTGCTCAGTCCCTCCTTGCCCAAGCGAACGCTCCACTCATGTATCACTCACACTTACCGGAAAAGCTAAATCTGGGGGCAATAGCCCTATACTGTGCTGTAACATGGTGTGGAATAGCCATGCTGGGAAACGCCAGGAAATTGACGCTCTCATTCACTCCCTGCTACGCACTGCTTACATGCTCTGATAATAATAGCTTTGAGTAGTCAAAGAATAGGACTATGCTTTATTTTGATAATTGGTCAAAAACAAATGTTAAATCTGATTCTGTTGAATAGAATTGAATGAAGAATAATACATTTATTTTAATATATATAACTGTCATTACTGACAAAATCTCAGAAAATATTGGAGTATGATTTTTTTTTGTCTCAACGTCGTATACTAATAACATCATCTTTTGAAAACCCCATGAAGATCACTATTCAAAAGACATCTAATAACTAGAAACTGCACACACAAGCCGAAGTAATGATTTGCAGGACAAAGCATACACTATCTTAGTAACCACAAGTAATCTTGATGTTTTCTTCCAAGCATTCACGTGCACTTGTAAATGATGCTGAATATCCATCAAAAACACCTGATGAAATAAACTAAAGTGGAATTCACCAATGCTCTTGCACGTCTCTTAATCAGAGCAAAAAGCCACTGAGCCAAAGAAACTGCAAAAACTGCTGACAAGCCCTGCAACTAAAGGACATTCAAGGATTTGTCAAGGACTTTAGTGATGATACATGCTCCCTGATTTCAATAATGTGCATTACTCCAAATATGGACTTCAAAGTCAAATGTAGTAATGTTTAGATACAGTCTTGTTCAGTAAATTAAAGTAATTGTCAAATGTTTCAGGCAAGTAAACAACCACACACACAAAAAAAAAAAAATCTAGGGCAGGTCTATACAATGTGGTAAGTGCTTCCCGTTGAGATAAATGGGTCAAACACCTGAACAGCACTATCAGCACACATAACAACTGATTAACACAGGAACGCTGGAACAAATCAGATATCATTCGAACATTAAAACAATTCCAAAGGATTCCAGGGGGGAAAATAATTATCCATGAACAAAACATACCTGTAGTAGAGGTATTAAAAAATTTCCCAGGGTCCTCTGGCACTTTGTGAGCACTTCTCTCACTGCTGAGAGTGAAAGGGGCCCTGCTGGGGGCCACGGCTTCCACGCTGGCAGGCTGGTTAACCCTACTGTTGGGCTCCAGCGTCAGACTGGCCTGGGAGACCCCTGTGGAAGTCACTTTGGGTTTAGACTGGGCTACGCTACGAGACGTGACCGGCTTGGATTCGTCGTCACTGTCGAATCCGAACGGATCCTCTGAGCCGTCACCTTCTGAGACCTTGGACCTCTTGGTCTGATCGGTCACCTCAGTCTTTAAACCAGGCCTCTTTGCTCCCACCTTGGCTTTGTAAGTTGTCTCACCCCATTTGGTGCTGAGCGTGGCCCTTTTATTGGACAACACCTCGTCAAACTTGGAGGTCCCATCTCCTCCTCTTCGGCTGTATGTTTTTCCAAATCTAGACGTCATTGTGGCATCCGTCTCATATTCCCTGTAAACAAAAATAAACTGTTTCATGAATAACTCACTGGCTGTTTTGCAATCAAATGCTGACTATTAACAATTTGCCTCAAGATTCATCTGTTCATAATGAATAAAATCAACATTATTTAGCATTCTTCATGTCTGAACCTAAAAGATCTTCGGGCTACTTATTATAAAACAGATGAACTCGTAAACTCATTCAAACAAGACAACTACTTGCGTTTCTCTGCTGATAAAACGTAGGAATCAGAATAATTTTATAATATGAGTTTGATTTCTATACACGTCTCACAAATAAAGTAAAAAGGGTTCAAAAGGTTACTTTGTGTGCAACATAAGAAAAAAAATCGGATGCAATAGGCCTAAAAACTGAGAAGTGTAAGCTTTGATATACACAACAGCTGACAAAAAGAAAGCAGTGCAAGTTCCAAAATCCTAACTTCTGTAATAGCTAGGCCTGTCGTGATTATTGAATTATTGTCTGATCGTGGTTATTCGATCTAATCATAATTATTTGAGATAATCTCAATAAGTGTGCACTGTAGTATACATTTCTATCACATTTTGCAAAAAAAAAAAACTGTTCTCAAGTACAAACATAGCCAGGTCTTTATATGAAATGAAGGTTTGTGGGTCAAATCAATTCCATTATATTATTATAATTAATTATATAAATACTACATTTATTATATAAAATATAAATGTATAACATAAATTACAAGTTATTACTATGGGCCTATTATTATAATGTTTATTATAATATATTATTTACTACTGTACTCAAAGTAAAAATATGACATTACAACTAACATAAAACCTAATTAAATTGTTAATCGCAATATTTGTATGACCATTTGTATCATCAGCAGAAAAAAAAATCACTATCGTGTCAGGGCTACAAACAGCATTAAAAAGAACCAAAACCATTGATTTTTTGACAAGCCAAGGCTGTACAACTGTATTCCTTGAACTAAATGCCATGGCACATTAATATGGCCATCATAAAGTGCCATGGCACATTAATATGGCCATCATAAAGTGCCATGGGATTACGATCTTCATAATTTGTTGACTTGTAATCTAGCTAGTGCCAACTAAGCAACCCCAACAATATTTTAAAAAAATATGCTATACCTTTCGATATTTTTGCAAACACTATGACTTTACATACATAAAGGCATCACAAATAATTATATTCATAGGTTTAACAGTCACTTTGTACTCTACATGAGAAAAACTAATCTGGTGCAATGTGCTCAAAAAGTGAGAAGTGTAATCGTAAATTTCCTAAAAACTAATAAAAGGCAGTGCAATATTGTGACTATAATAACACTAAAAACTACCAAAAACTACCATGAATGAGAGTTCAATTCCATGAAGTAGCCTACTAAGTAAATGGCATGGGACATCAATATGGCAATCATTCAGGAGCATGATATTACCATCATAATAACTTATAGCCTGCCATTGGCTTGCAACCTAGCTATTGCCAGAACTGCACAACCTCAAAAATATTAAACAGTTAATGCTAGAAATACATTCGACATTATTGCAAGCGCAGCGAATATCCCTCAATAATCAGTAATAAACTAAGAAAGCTAAAAGCTAGTGGGATAACAAGCTAATTTTATTTATTTTTACCTGCCGTCTTATGTTCATCTGTAATTTTAGCAACTTTCTTTCATTCGCTAAGCAAATAATACATTAACGAAACGTTTTCCCTCGAATTAAAACGAAAGAGGGTCTAAAAACTAGCACAGTTGATAAAAACAACATTTCCATGCTAACGGCTAATTGACTAGAAAGAGGATTAGCATGAAGAAGCTAGCAGGCTAATAAGGCAATGCTATGAAAATACACTTATTTTCCAGCATTAAAACTCATTTAATACTAGGTTACAATGCATATTTAGAATGTAAAGAAGAAGTGAGCCCACAGCAGGACCAAATGAGGTTAAATAACGTTAAGTTACTCGCCAGGTTGGTGAAGAGAGTGAATCCGGGCCTTTGAGTTCCACCAATACTATAAACAAACCCTAAATACTGACACGCACTGCCTCACGACCTCCACCGACACAGTTATACGTGTATATGATATATGAGTTTCGATATAACTAAATATAAAAAATCACAGGCTTTCCATTTAAGTTTTCCTCATGTATTTCTCTCTCAATTGTTTCGGCTCTGAAACACCAACGGCCTCCATTCGCGTTCCCCCTCCTTCACGTTTTCGCGTCACGACAATCGCGTCGCGGCACAGGCGTATCAATCTTGACCAATCACAGGCCACGCTATGCCTACGTCAGAGGATTTTCGATGCGTGTGATTGGCTAGTTTTAGATAGAGTCTTGAACTTGAACGCGATGGTCGTCACGTACTTCTCATTGAATTATGGGCATTGTAGGCACTTGTCGGGTGTATGTTAAGGAATTTAATAAAATAATATTGGCATAAAATATACATACATATATATATATATATATATATATATATATATATACAAACCTATAGAATATAGGCTTATATTCAACTATATAATCTTTGGTTACTACAAAAACGGCTAACCAGTGATTAAACTGAATAGAAGAATAAACCAGTTTAGGATTGTCAACATTTTGGGCAAAAGTGAATGCAGCAAGAATGTTTTAATTTGTCTATGTAGCATTTTGTTTCATTTGTTTGTTTTGGTAAGGAATATGTTAATTTGTGTCATCTGACACTAACAGGTCAAGTAACCCACATGTATCCTAGCAACAAAACCTGTCAACAAGAAGTATAAATTATAGACCACAAACTCTACGGCTAATCTCCCTCACTCTTCATCCATCTGTAAAGTAACTTACAGCCTGGGTTTTTTAGCGGCGTTTAGTGTTTATTCATTATGTATAGGTAGTGAGAAACAAACACCTCACTCATTATCTCTTTAGTTTTTAAACGTCTGTAATGTTTGGGAACGTGATGTGGACTGTCAGTCAGGACAAGTGAAAGCATTTTTTTTTTGGGGGGGGGGGGGGGGGGGGGGGGGGTAAACAAAATGCACATCCTGTGGAGTTCTTCATCTGCCAGGATGCCACCCAGACCTCACACAAGGTGGGTTAATGCACAAGTGTCATGTAGAATTACTAGAATCACTTAATATAAGTTAGGGTCCTAACTTTTTTAAATTACAGTCTTCCACTGCAGGGGGTTTCATTCTTTTAGATGCCATGGACCCCCAAATATGATCAGTCTCATAAGGGACCCCATCCTAAATAGTTTCTACTTTAGTTCTGTACTGTTATTATTTTATTTATGGCAGTTTTATTTATAAATGTTGTTGTTGTTTATGCTAATCAAATTCAAATGATTGATTTATTTATTTTATTGCTCAAACTCTAGCTTTGTCTTCAGCAATCTATAGGGGTTTTACATTTTTTTAGATGCCACAAACCCCAAATATGATAGTTCCTGTGCGAGGGACCCCATCCTAATATTTAAAAGGCAGCTATAGTTTCATATAGACTATAGTTAGGCAGCTAAGACTCAACTTGAAGACTGTGTAAAAAATTATATTAATATGCATATGTAATTTGGATAATATTTAGTTTGTATTACATTACATTATACTCACTAAGGTATGGCATTAAATAAATCTATGCTGTTAGATTTATTTATTTTATTTATTTTTAAACTGTCTGAATCGTTCCCTATACCTATATTATCGAGGTGATAGGGAACGATTCTATAGTGCACTATGTGCCATTCACCATGTAGAAAATAGTAGGCCTAAATGTGGGAACAAATCTAATTATAATGTAGGGGGTGGGATGCTTCAGATTCTAGAGAGCATTTGATTGGACAGAAAATCTGATGAGAAGCTGAAGTGCAGTGTGATGTCATCAAAATCATTGATCCATATTGGCGGAAGTGAGAGACTGTCTTGAATGTCTTGAATGCTTATTTCTTCTAAATTGGAATCGTGTCATTGTTTTAGAGCCCACTAGCTTATAGCCTAGAAAACATTAAGGCTAAAATATTCATACTAAAAGCCAAAAAACTTTCATTTTGTTTTCATGGGGAGTTTAAAGACAAAATAAACGTAAACAACACAACAAAAGTAAGGCGGCAGCCCATCATGGACGGCTGCCGCAGATAAACATGATAAAACTAGAACATAAAGTCCAGGCCTGGTCCTCTCTCGACTTCCACTGGCGTCACTCCTCTTTTTATCATTCCGGAGCTTCCCGTGGGACTCAGCTCATTAACACTCATCCCACCCTGCTTGCCACAATCTAATTTATTTATTAATTTTCACATTTGTTTCTCTGTAAACTTTTCTATAGACCCCCTAGCAGTCCCTTGTGGCCCCCAGGCCTCAGTTTGAAAACCCCTGCTCAACTGTATACTATTTTAGACACCAATAAACTGTCCCTAATTGATTTCTCAATTCAATGCTTATGTGTTTTTTGCACTTCACAGATATAAAGCTAGTTCATTTCAAATCGCTACCCATTCAGTACTTTTGTATTTTCAGGTCGGTGCTTATAACCTCACACATTTCACAACAAAAATCTACAAGAAGTGTGAGTTTGAATCTTCTTCATGACTCTGGACCAATATGTATTTGTCTTTGAAACCTTTAGCACATCACGTACTGTTATTCTATGATTCTAACAGGTGTCAGCTCGCTCACCAGGTCAGCGCACACAAGCTGGCCACACTAACCGCTGGCAGCTGCCTGGTGCTTTAGGAAGTGATCTATTGGGACAGGCGCAGGTTCAGAGGGCAGAGGAGTTCGGCATTAAATCATCAGACAGAAAAAATATTTCAGGTGAGATGTGCAATTAGCCTAAGAATGCAAAAGAATCACATGTTTTGGATCAGGAATATTGAAACTCAGATACAAGTTTTAAGGACAAGTTGTCTTGAACAATACATCATTTTATATAAATACATTTATGAAATAAATAAATATAATGCAAAAAAATTATGACCATAACCCAGTACATGTCAAAACATCATAACAATAAAAAAACATCATAACACATTACAACTATCTTATAAAATATTTATTAGACCCATCAAATACCTAGCCTAAATACAAAACATACAGCCCTTTTGCTTTGACTTTCACTAATTTCAATTTGCAATGACTTTTAATCACCAGATGTGACCGTTCTTAATAAATGTATGAAGAGACATATTTCACTAACATTTCACAGCCACAATGTGTTACAGTATTGTCTTCATTTCAACACTATATCCGATTTATCATATTAATCTTAATAAATCTCTTCTGCCAGTCTGTCAGTGCAGTGTGAGTCCAGAGGTCTGATAGTCCTTTATTTATATATATAATAAAATAAAAATAAAGATAGATCAAATGTATCTATTATTCATGATGAAACATTCATGATGAAACATTTATTCTTCTGTTAGAGAGTGTTCAGATTTGGAAAAAGCTCTTTTATATCAAGGAGTAACCACTCGCATTAATGCGATGAGTTTTACCCATAATGCCACAGCGCGTCTTCAGCACTGACTTTTGCCAGAATCCTGGGTTTACCAGGGGGATACGAGTGCCACTCTTTGCCAACCCGCCGACCTGGTGTCACAAACCTGGCATCATTTTCAAGATAGGCACCTGTAGGGTTTTGGCTCAGGAGTGGTATAAGAGGAATTGGCAGTTACGCACATGAACGGCCTTTACAAAACCCCCCTTTTTATTTAAAAGCAATAAGAAGGACACTATGGCTTTTGATTCCTGTGCCAGGCTTCTGTGAGTCTGCTTAATTCAAAATAATCCGAATATTGCGGTGAAATAGAGGTGGACATGCTGAGAGGCGTCTGCTTGAATTGAATGCTTCTTCTGGCTGGAGTTTTCACATCCATGACACTGAATATGCAGATGTAAAAGACACTCTCCACAAATAACAAACTGGTGTCCAATTATTTGTCAAAGCCGTGAAGGCATAAACCCCATGTTTTTTGTGTGTGTGTGTGTGTGTGTGTGTGTGTGTGTGTGTGTGTGTGTGTGTGTGTGTGTGTGTGTGTGTGTGTGTGCTTGTGTGTGTGTGTGTGTTATTTTTTAGAACTTTTAAAGGGTTAGTACACCCAAAAATGAAAATACTGTCATTTACTTTTATTCATCTTCGGAACACAAATGAAGATCTTTTTGACTAAATCTTAGAGCTTTTCTGTCCTTCCATTGACTAAACAACTACCACTTTGACATTTCAAAAAGTTAATAAAGAGATCGTAGAACTAATCCATTTTAATTGAGCTGTTTAGTCCACATTTTCTGAAGAGACTCGATCGCTTTATGAACAGATTTGATTTAGGCTTTTATTCACATTTAAACACTGATCAGCGAACATAAACAGAAGCTCAGCCAAACCTGCTAGATGCGCGAGAACAACCCTCATTGGTTCTTGTGGAAGCTCAAGCATGCTGCGTAACACAAGAATGAACCTCATTGGTTCTCGCACGTCAAGCGATCATTTACGTTTACCACAACTGATGTGTGAATTGATGAATGTTTATATGTGAATAAAAGCCGAAATTCAGTCAAGTGTTAATTATATAAAGCGATCTCTCTTTGTCTCTTCAGATAATTTTGACTAAACCACTCAATTCAACGACATGAGGGTGAATCGCCTAATTAATGACAGAATTTATTTACTATTCTTTTAAATATGTTAAATTAATACTACATTTAGTTGTTTAAACACTGTCTTGTTCCAAACCTGTATGACTTTCTTTCTTATGTTGGACACAAAAGAAGATATTTGGAATAATGTTGGTAATCAAACATTTTTGGTGACCATTGACTACTATTTCACAAAATTTCTTCTCAAAATATCTTCCTTTATCACAGAAGAAAGAAAGTCATATAGGTTTGAAACAAAATTAGGGTGATTAAATGATGATTTTCATTTTTGGATGAACTATTCCTTTTAGCTATTATCTTATTACACCATCCCAGCAGGCCATTGATAGTGGATTTCTTTTTTTTCTTTTTCTTTTTTGTCCAATACTTTGTCCTTTCTCTATTTAAAAATGTCCAACAAATGGTTACAGATAAACAAAACTGTGTTACTGAAACTGTCAAGATCTATTGTTTAGAAAAACAAACAATTACTAACTGTTCACTACCTATTATTATAACAGGGTTGCAAAGATTGCATGCAAAATTATTTTAAAAAAGCAATCATAATATATAGAGATGAATTAGTATTAATGAGAAGTGTAAAAACATTCATAACATTATTTAAAAATATATAGTAAATTTATGTTTTAAAAAGATAAGAACTGCACAAACAAACAGTGATTGCTGGAATGATGAAACAAAGCACAATTAAAAGGGTTATTCTTATATTTGTAATTTGCACTTCATTTTTCATTATTTTCTCTTATTTTCATTAATGCACACAGCCATCTGTCACAGACATATGGTTGCTCAAAGCTCAAATATCTGGATCACTTCATCCTATTCTTAAACACACACACACACACACACACACTCAGATTTTCTCTCACTGTGTGTTTATGTTGCAGCTGACCCCATGGCACTCCACTGGCACGAGACTGCCACTAGCTGCCCACATTCCCCTTTGCCACGTCTCGTTCACCCGCTCTTGGCCAGCCGACGTGCCCGACTCTGGTATGTTGCCAGGGGCAAGCGGACTTCCATAACAACTGTTTAGCGGGAGAGAGAGACGGGCAGGCGAGGAGAGAGGGGGACAGTTTATCTCACTCCGGGGATAGATCTATGGGAAATCTGCCAAGCCACATGCTATCATTATGGAGCAGGTTGGATAGCACATTAGAAAATGACAACTTTCAATTTGGTGGGCCTTTGAACACAAAGACTATCAGGAGGGGCCGCAGAACACTTGGCACAGAGGCACTGTGGGATGAGAGGGGATTAAAGTGACAAAGAGTGTATGTGTGTGTGTGTGTGTGTGTGTGTGTGTGTGTGTGTGTGTGTGTGTGTGTGTGTGTGTGTGTGTGTGTGTGTGTGTGTGTGTGTGTGTCTGTGTGTGTGTGTGTGTGTGTGTGTGTGTGTGTGTGTGTGTGTGTGTGTGTGTGTGTGTGTGTTTGCACATATAATGTCTCTCTTTACCTTTTTATACAGCAAAGATGTCACATGGTCTTCAAAGCTTGACACTCCAGAGGAACGATTTGATATTTTGTCTTGCAGAGTGGCCCATAACGCTAAACCAGGTATGACGTATTGCAAATCTAATTGGCGGTGTTTGCCTAGTCAGAAATCATTATTGCTATTCCTCAAATTAAAGGTTTAAAGGACAGTTCATCCAAAAATGAAATTCTCTCATCATTTACTCACCCTCATGCTACCCCAATGTATTTAACTTTCTTTCTTCAGATAAACACAAATAAAGACTTTAAGAAAAAGAATCCATCTCTGTGACTCCCTATAATGCCTTTGTTTGGCTGACACTTGTTTGACACTTGAAAAACCACACACAGCCATCATAATGGTAAAAAGCATTGATGTATTGATTTTTTATATACACCTATCAGTTTGATTCAGAAGTTTAACGGATTACCATCACGATCACTGTGTGATCACTTTATCTGCAGAAAGAAAGTCCTATATTTCGGGGATGGCATGAGGGTGAGTAAATGACAGAATTTTGAAACTATACCTTTAAGGATACGAACAAAATCAGGACGATTTCGGACAGAATTCTGAATTCTGAGGCCGCATAACAGTTTAATTATCAAAATATTTTCTACAATACTAATTTCTCACTAGAAATGACATCAAAAGTCATGGAAATAAGTCAAGGAATCAAATGCACAGGCTAGTGAGATACTGTATATGGGCAGAGAAGGATACATCTATGCTGCCTTGAAAAATCAATCAGATGAAGGTATCTCATTCTCAGTAGACATGTGACATGATCATCAAATTCTGACATACTTTATTGCCTTTCTACCTCCAAATTTTTTAGCTTTCAGGCGCAACCATTTATGACTCCCTGGCAATGACCAACCCTAGGGGCCATAGAGACTCAGGGATGAGCTGTTTTGATTTATAGCAATGCCATAGCAACCACCTACAATCCCCTAGTTACAGTTACAGTTTCATCTATTTATTCCCCACTGTCATTAATCTATTCATATTTCTGCAGAATGATATAAAATGATGATATACTATATATCTGTCCTTTTTGTACATGTTCATAGATGCAGTGCTGGAATGTCTGGGGGTCAGGTGGAAGCTGCACTGCTCCGTCCTGAGTAGTTCAGACACGTTATTTGAGTTGTATACCAACAGCAAGAGACAGCAGGATGTAGAGCTACAGGAGAGAGCAGGTATGGTGCTGTATAGTATAGCTCCCGGATCAATGCATTTAAAAAAAAAAAAACATGTTTTGAGTTTTTTGTTTTTGGGTTTGGGGGTTTTTGTTTTGTTTTGTTTTTTAGGGGGGCGGTTGTTTTGAGTTTTTTTAGGGGGGATTTTGGGGTTTTTTTTATTTTATTTTTTCCGTTTTGTTTCATTTCGATAGTAAGCCTCTCATAATCTTAAAGCATAATTAGTCAATGTGCAATTTCAGAAATCACATTTGCCTGAACACATAGCCATAGCATCAGTGTGCTGCCTGAACACTACAGATATCACACACTTTACCTATAAAATTACCTTAAAAAATTCCCTAGAAATAGTTGACACCACCCAAAATGCATTATATAATGGGCACATGCTTGGGAGAGAGCTGTTTATTTACAAAATAGTTCATTAAAATCATACCTTTGAAAGAGTGAACCATCATGGTGTAATAATGCAAAAGAGAAGATCACATTATAGTGACCAGTTATCCTTGTGATCATAATAAATACATCACAATATAACTTATAACATATTTATCATAGAGCTTGTGAAATATACATATTGAAAAACAGTTAAAGAGAGAAATTGAGGCCGTCCATTTTGTGTTGTGATATTGCAGTTATTGGTAAAGACAGCAGAGTTAGTAGTTCTGCATGTGAGAGAGGGCTTGTCTACAGGAAGTGGCTTCTCAGAGGTCCTTTGACTCTCCAACTCCCTGTCAAAGATGACTCCATCAATAAAGAGGGTAAGCGCTAAAAAGGCATCATATTTATTATATTATAGCGGTAAATGACAAGCTGTGTCATCATCTCTTGTTGACTTGCTGTCACATGAGTTTCTGATCTAAGTGCACTCTCAGAGATGTTGACTGATGAGGGGGCACACAGTGACAGTTAAGGAATAATACAGTTATGTAAGAATCTCTTTTGTGTTCTAGCGTTGTCTTTTGCCCTGCGTACACTGTATGACCCTGAGGAACGCCCTGATGAGTGGGGAGATGCCGTACTCTCCACTGCTGCATTACTGGGAATGTCAAACCTCTTCCAGAAGTGAGTATTAACCTCTTCAGACCTCTTCTTGAACTGGCAGATTCATTCGGTCTGATACATGATGTTCAATACACAAGCTACTGCAGTCACTGCCACTGTCGTGTGTGTGTGTGTGTGTGTGTGTGTGTGTGTGTGTGTGTGTGTGTGTGTGTGTGTGTGTGTGTGTGTGTGTGTGTGTGTGTGTGTGTGTGTGTGTGTGTGTGTGTGTGTGTGTGTGTGTGTGTGTGTGTGTGTGTGTGTGTGTGTGTGTGTGTGTGTGTGTGTGTGTGTCTGTCTGTGTGTGTGTCTGTGTGTGTGTGTCTGTGTGTGTGTGTCTGTGTGTGTGTGTCTGTGTGTCTGTCTACAAAGAGGGCAATATCCAAAATCCTTGTGGGGACATTTTTGGTCCCCATGAGGAAAACAGATTATAAATCATACTAAGTGAAAATGTAAAAATGCAAAAAGCTTTCTGTTATGGTTATAGTTAGAGGGTAGAATATACAGTTTGTATAGTATAAAAATCATTATGTCTATGTCCCGATAAAATATGAAAACACAACATATAGATGTTATCTCTATTTATAAATATGATATTTTATATGTAAATACACATGTGTGAGTGTGTGTGTGTGTGTGTGTGCGCGTGAGAGTGTGAGTGCGAGTGCGTGTGCGTGTGTGTGTGTGATTAAGTAATTAATGGTAATCCAGAAGTTCATAATGCCACACCCTGGTCTCTAGAGAAGTTTGTTTTGTCCAGTTTTTGATTAATTCATATCCTGGACGTTGGGTGGAACTGGATGTGAATTTTGGCATTGCACACAGTCACTGAAGATATTTTTCATATAAGATCAACTATGTTCCACCCAGCCGAGTTTAAACTACAACATGCATTGCATCACAGTCTATGGGCACGTCAGTATGTAATTATGCAAAAGAAATTTTATACAGTCACAAATACTTCCATTTTTAGTTTTGGAATGAATACACAGTGTTTTATGATATATCAAATATTACATCATTTTGAGGCTGATGCATATGATAAACAGGTGTCTTATAGAGATGTTGGCACATATCTCGTCTTCGACTGTGTGCAGCTTTCATCAAGTGTCCTGCAAGGTAACTATAATTATTATTATTGTTGTTGTTGTAAAAATATAATGAAATGTATCCTATTCCTATTCCATCCTATTTTATTGTTCTTTAAATGACCAATAGGGGGAGCTCTGTATTTAATGAATAAAAGTCTATTAACCTCTTTCTGTGTTTTTTAGTTTAAAGAGACTTTTCTCCAGAGAGCATGTGAGCGCTGGTTGGAGCTGTTCCTAGTGACCGAACTCTCTTTCCACATAAAACTCAAAGATTTGCCTTTTGACCTCATGCTGAAGACCCTGCGTTGTCCAAGGTCTCATACTTTTTCTCGACCTTTTTAAGAGTCACTGACAATTCAAATCGGGAAACACTTGCATCATGATTTTGCTTAATTGCATTACTTTTGTAAAAGGAAAATGAAGCGTATTTTTATAGGAACGTAAGGATTTTTGGTATCACTTTACAATAAGGTTCCGTAGTTAACATTAGTTAACTACATTAGTTAGCATGAACTAATAACGAAATGCACTTATACTGCATTTATTAATCTTTGTTAATGTTAATTTCAACATTTACTAATACTTTATTAAATTCTTGTTAACATTATTTAATGCACTATGAACTAACATGAACTAACAATGAACAGCTTTATTTTTATGAACTAACGTTAACAAAGATTAACAAATACAGTAACAAATGTATTGCTCATGGTTAGTTCATGTTAGTTAATATATTAACTAATGTTAACTAATGAACCTTATTGTTATTTTTGCGTTGTGACTTTCATCCCAAGCCTTATTACTACAAAGCATTTTACTTTTGAGTTTGTTTATAATTATAAATATCCTTTTTTTCTCAGGAATAATTCGCCTTAGATTAAAGTTTATCGTGAAAATAGTCCTGATTTTTGTAATGTCACTCTGCAAAACATAAAATAGTCAAATAGACTTTTTTTCCTTTATGTAATTTTTTTTTTTTTTTCTGTTGATTTTTTTTGGGGTGACATGTCCTGGCTATTCTTTGCAGGTTTTTAAAGCACCTTTCTGAGCTTGAAATAACCTTCTGCATAGATAATGACTATATAAAACGCATTAAAAATGAGCAGATGGAGTAAATCAGCAGGAAACTAATAAGGTCTCTGTGTCTAGACTGTTTGCATCTAATGAATACGAGGTCTTGAGAGCAGTGCTGTACTGGCTGTACCTGAAGTTAAACCCCCTCCGAGAGACCCTACCTGCCCATAGCACCATCATCCACTTCTTCTCCAGGTACATAACCTCCATCAGGGACGTCACTGGGTTTGGAAGACCGGGGGGGGGGGGGGGGGGGGGGGGGGGTGGCTTAGCCCCCAGGCACGTTTTGTTGAGGGGGGGGGGGGGTAGCTTTACATGTGCTTCGTGAGGCACACGCGCGCACATTTGCACACACACGCAAGGACTCTCGCTCTCTCTTTCTCTGTGTGTGCACTACACGGTTTGGAGCTCACAAGCTCTAGATATTCCGGGAGATTTGAACTAATTTGCGCACATCAGGGATCCGCTATTATTATGCGGGAGACTCCCGAAAATATCCCGTATTCCCTTTCCTTATGAGGATACTCATAAATCGAATTGTTATTGTTGTTCTTATTATCATTTAGGGGGGCTAAGGAACATTTTGGGGTAGCTTCAGCCCCCCTAAAATAGGCCTAACAACGTCCCCGACCTCCATCAAACCATTTACAGCTATCAGCAACAACACAATGCATATGGTCCATTAGTATAATTCCAGTCAGTAAAAAAAACATTAACAGTGGACATTACAATAATTCAATGACTTCAATTGTGCAGCTAACTATATTCTTTTTTAAATGACCTTGATACTGCTTAGCTAGCTTCATGCACATATGCTGTTTTTAATGACATCCCTCCATCATGTATCCGTCTGTTTCAGGGAAAAGGCTGTTTTCTTGGAAAAGGCTCAGGGTCAAAAGTACATCACTATCTTTCAAGCTCTTCGTATGCATGGCATTACTGAATGTAAGTTTTGGATGCTTCATGTTTACCCATTTTTCACAAGCTCACAAACTAACACCATCTACAACATTAAAATGAGCCTCAAAACCAAGAATACATCTTTGATTTTTCTCCAAATCTCCTAATACTGTTGCGCCCCGTCGTTAGCTTAAATGAAAACAGACAGTTTGGCAGAATAATGAGTATATCTGACAAACAGTGTGTCCCAGCTACAGGCTCACGTCATGGACACAATCAGAACTACATCCACTGGACATCCAACACACACCCAGCATGTGATATGACCCACCCCTACCCAACAGACATGACAACACTATCCTCTATTCAGAAAACGCCTCACAAACACAGTCATGTTGCTGATGTGTGCCATTTTGTTGATCTTAAGGGATAAGTTTATCCAAAAAGAACATTTTGATATCATGTGCTCACCATTATGTCTTACCAAACATGACTTACTTTCTTCAGTGGAACACAAAAGAAGACTTTGAGATATATTTTTGGGTATATTTTCTTCCAATCAGATGGGTTCTAGCTGCATTTGCATGCAACCAAATAATCTGTTTTTAATCAAACGGGCTGAAAAGATTGAAAGCCAGCTAAACTCGATTTTAATGGAATTTCATTTGGAGTGGAAGGGGTAGACCTGAAATAAGAATCAATCAGATCAGTAAGAAAGAATTAAGCATGTAAGCGCATGACTGTTTTCTCAATCGGATCTCAAAAGTTTGGGTTCATATAAACAGAACTTTGAGAATTTAAAACTGGATTGGATTCATTCCGACCGACTGATGAAAATGAGTTAATGTAAACATAGCTAATGTTGTTTTGGACCCCTATTGATTTTCATTGTACGGATGTAAAAAAAAGTGAGAACACTGTAAACACTTCAAAATATATTATTTTCTGTTGCATAGAGAGAAACTTAGAATAAACTTTTTGGGGGGTGAACTATCCCTTTGAAATAAAATGCTCTGTGGCACTCTCATAACATTGCTGAGTGCCAAGACATGTCAAATTGACATTCAGAATACCTATTCACCTGAAAAAAAGATGGAGAAACCTGTTTGGAAATAATTATTAGCTGTGTTTGCTCATATGCAGGATTATGGATCTGAAGAAATTCTTAAAGTTGGCATGAAATGGAAGTTGCAATTGTATTTTCTTCCTTATTATTACATATATCTGTGTGAAATGCTTCTCGAAAAGAAAAAAAAAAGTTGGACGGGACTTGATTACGTCCATCAGGAATTGATTGGATCGTTGAAACGTTGTGGTTTGATATTGGTATAGATCTCATGTGAGTGACAGGTTGTCCCGCTCTCACACAGTAAACACGAAGAGATGTCGCTCCAAGATTATGAGGGCATATGAATTTAAAAAATAATAAAATGCACTGATATATCATTTATAATAACAATATTCCATTTAAAAAACCTGTTTCCAAAATCACATTTGAGGAATATGTGTGTAATATGTGTTGTAGAACTAAAAAACAAAAAGGTCTTGTCAATTAACCACACAAAATACTTGTTAGGAAAACTATCTTGTTACTGGAAAAGCTGTGCTGTTTGCACACAACTGATAAAGTATGCTTAAGTTGGTAGCGCTGCTACTTTTAGTCTAGTACCAAAAACTATATTTGAGTTGTGTTGTTTGTGTGTGTTGATGTCTCAGGGCAGCATCTGCAAGAGCTGCAGAACATCAGAGTGCTTCCTGAATCCTGGCTGCTGAGCATCCTGTCAAACCATTATCACACTGTGAGCATGTGTAGAGACCTCAAACACAACACCATATTCAACACACCCATCACTCCAGATGTAGTGCCATACTGAATTCATGAGCGGCTTGTTTCAAAGCAGCTTTATAGAAGTTGCATTTGACTTGAGTACGCAAGTGAAAACGAATTCATTAGCTTCATGGTTAATCTGTATTTTTTTTTCTCCATAGCTTCACAGCGGGGGCGACATGGTCGTGACGGACTTCTCCAAACAAGCCATCCGGTTTGGAATGATGTTTGATAGGGTGCAGTACACTTTCTGCCACTTTAACACAGATGTGTTATTTCATGCTTTTCTGTCCTCAGTCACTCAGGCTATTTCTGTAGTTACAATATGACGAAAGTCAATCCATTTTTAACGTATTATTCGTTTGTGCTCTTTTACTTGCTTGTAAGCCTGTATTTTGTTTGTTACATGTTCACCGTACAGGAACAAGAGTGCTGCACTCAAACCATCAGCCTCTGTGGTTTTTACTTTCTTCTCCAAGCTGCTAAATTGGGCGAATCAGATACGTACAACTTCTCCATTGAGGTTAGAGCGCTCACAGGTTCATACCCTTGTGAAAAAGGGCACATGATTGTATTTAATGTGCACTTCTACTTCAAGTCTTAAAAGTATTAAAACTGTATTTTCAGATAATATAATATAAATAAAAAACCCACTTAAGTACAGTTCACATTTCTATGGAAGCTTGTTTCCTCCACAGAATAAACATTTTTAAAGGATAACTTTGACTTATCTCACAATTGTGAGACAAACTCGGGAATTGCGAGATATAAAGTCAGAATCATGTGATAGAAAGTTTTTTTTTCCTGACATCTTTTCTCAGAATTGTGAGATATAAACGTGCAATTGCGAGTTATAAAGTCCAACTCTAAGGAAAAAAGACTTTTTCCTCAGAATTGCAAGTTTATATCTCACAATTCTGACTTTATAACACGCATTGCGACTTTATATCACGCAATTCTGAGATAAAAAGTCGCAATTACCTTTTTATTTTTTAGTGGAAACAAGCTTCCATAATATTCAGTTAGTATATTCTTTTAAAGTATATTATTTAAGCAATAAATACTCTTTTTAAAAGTATTCTAAAGTGTTATTATTTTTAACAGGGCGACATTATAATGTCTTAAGTATCCACCAGATGTCACTTTCAGATGGAGCTATCAATGTATTTAACTGGTGGTGTTCAATCTAATTTGTAAATATAAAGATACAGTTTACCCAGAATACTGCCATCATTCATGCACCTTTATGTCGTTTCAAAGCTGAATTACAAAAGAAGAAATTTAGAATGGCTTAGCTGTTCTATAGGCTAAAAAACAAAAACAATGAGGTCTGGGGCTGTCAAGCAATTAAAAAAGGCCCAAAAGCAGCCCATACAATACACAATTGAAGGCATTGCTGCTTTGATCATTGTAGTAAACCTGCCTTTGTGGCTTGACATCATATTTGAATGTTTGCATGCATGAATTCCACAGAAGAAAACAAACTCATGTTTTGATGAGTAAATGATGACCGAAATGTTATATTTTGTGTGAACTATTCCTTTAAGAGATATTGCATCTTCTCTCACCCCCCTGCCGTCTCTATCTCTCTCTCTCTCTGTGTAGAGGTTAAGACACTGGGATCCTGCTGTATCACAGTCTTCCATAGTGAGCCGTCCATACTGTATGAGGCCAGATCGATCGGTGTGCTATCACATCACAGTGCAAAGCTTCGCAAACGGCAAGTGGCAAGAGCACAGCAGTGGACCTGTCAATCAAGAGTTCGGCTTATGGAAACGCCGCAGTAGAAGCAAGGTACCGACACACAAACACACTGAAATAAAACAATAAAAACTAGAGACACTGCAATGATTGGTTTGACTGGATTATCTGAGGCCTGTTGCATGAAGCCAGTTTCAGTTAGTTTGAGCAAACTCTAGTTTTTCGGCTAAAAAAAAAAGAAAAAAAAAAGTATGGATTTGTACGTTTTTGTCAACTCTAAACCTACTCTGAAACTCAGTTTGTTCAGCTTTAGGCAACAGACCTCTAAACACTACCAGTTTAAACAGTTATCGCTAAGTAACTGATTTATATATATAAATGAAAAAGAGAAAAAGCTTCAATAAAATGAATAAGGTTTATTTTATTTCAAGTAGTTTTAATAATAATGTTTTGTAGTCTTAACATTATTAAATCATCATTACTGAATTATCTTTTCAAAAAGCGAATCTGTATATCAGAAAAAAAAGTCAATCTGTAAACAAAACAATCTACTTTATGACAGATGCTTCATTGTAACAAAGTTACAATTTTCTAATTTGTCCTTTTTTCAACAGCCGTTTCAGATTGAAGGACTTTGTCCACCCATCATGGTCACCTTTGCTCTGGCATTCCCATTTTGATGCTGCCTCTGCCTGGCCTTTTTGCTTTGAAATAAAACGAACATCAATACATTTCATAGCAAATATATTAATGGATTATACCTAATGTCAAAATGCTTTTGTATTTTTCATGTTCATGCATGGTGAATGGCTATTTCTAATATACTACTTATGCTCTAAGTCACTGAATTATATGCACATGATTGATATGCGTGTTTAATTATTGATGCTTTATTTAAACAACATTACTAAAAATAGCACGGAAATGCTTAGGTTTATATAACTTAAAGTTCTTGCAAAGATACCCAACATTTTTTAATGTACAATCCACCGTAGGATATGTAACATATGTCCACTTGACATGAACATAACTTGACTAAAAAACATGAACTAAACTTGAACATGAACAAGACTCACCAATAGCAGAATAAAGATAGACAAAAGACAATGATAACATGAGGGCTATATATATTAAGGACTAATGACATAACAAGACACACCTAAAAGCAATGAACCAATAAGAACATGACACGAACCCATCAGAACATGACACATGAGACTAGGGAAGCACATGACATGATCAAATGAGGGCAAGGAATCAAATGACCAACAGGAATGGCTGCATCCAAAATCGCATACTTCCCTACTATATAGTAGGCGGGAAACAGTATGTTACAAAAGAAGTATGTTCGAATTTACAGTACTCATAAAAGGGTAGGCAAAAAGTATCGGATGACCAAACTCTTCCGGCGAGATTCTGAAGTGTGCATAAGATGGACACTTTACTATCCCATGAGGCCAAGAGAGAGGATTTATAAATGGCAGTGAACTTAACTGATGCTAGGAGGTCACATGATAATGACAACATGGCGAATGTAGTACTGGGAAAGGGATCAAGAACAAAATCTGAATGATAGAAAGTAATGATACAAGGACAAAGATGCAGAGTAAAAAATGTGTCAAGTTGACAATTCAATTCAAATTTGTATTAAAACAACCTGAATCACAAATAATTGCTAATTGCTAAAATGTGTTAGCAATTAGTAAGGTAGCATTTAGTGAATTAGCTGGTTAAAGCAAGCTAAGTTTCCACTACTAAAAATATTTAAGTTTAGATTACTTGACAATCTTAAATTATGAATGAATTAGCTTACTCAAATATTTCAAGATAAGAGCAATTAAAATGTATGAGTACAAAATAAAAATCTGCAAGTTCTGCTTACTTAAACGCTAAATGTATTAACTTAAAAAGTGTGATCTAACTGATTACCTCAAATTGTTTCAGTTTACTGAACTTATTCGGGTTTACTGTGTACCCATGAGTTATCCTAAAATCAGAGGCATAGGTGAATAACACTGTTCATTGCACCTAACCCTGGTTGTAAGCCTAAACTTGACATAAACTGTGAACTTTTCCCTCAAATCTGATTGGTAGATTGGAATTTTGTTCCTGGATCAACAAATTTTGTTCCAGGATCAACAAAGATGTGGATCCAGGAACATGTTGCACTTGGTGAAATCATGTTCTGCATACATGCAATCTCAATCAAAAATTCTTCTTCTTCTGCAGAAAGCTGCATTTCTCATGCCTTGATCTGACAGACTGTCCACGTCAACACTGTGGGCTGCCGTCATTTGGCTCATGCAACCTCAAAATAGTTTTCCCCCCGCTTGAAATGTGCTGCAATGCTATTGTTTTCAGGAGCTGCGAATTGAGGGAAGAGGAAGCTTGCTTTGCGTTGTGTGCTGTGTGTTTTCACATGGGCAAACTGCCACTGAGGAAGCAAAGCTATCCTAATCACAATACATGCTGGAAAATGCTCAGTGGAGCATTGCGGATATAGAGCAGCCGTCCACAGACTACTGCATGAATCCTTGACCTGCTGCATGCTTTAAATAAAGCTACTCCGCTGCTTTGTCCCGCGACTGACTTCCACTGACCCACATTTTAATTAGAAAGTGAGTCTGAGAAAGCAGAAAAACCTCAGATTTTAAAGAGGGTATGTTATGTTTTTTTACATGTTTAACTTTGTTGCTGTTTAAGAATGAAAAAGGTCAGAAAAGTTACAAAGCACAAAGTTCACTCCAAGGGCAGTTATTCTTTATATCAGAAAGTGTTTCTTGTGGTAGTGTGTTGAAACTTGTGGTTATGGTAAGGAGTGTGACATTTCCAAAACACTCTCGAAGCGGTTGACCAACCACAACACACTGATCCAACCAATTAGAGTGCATTGTGCTTTTCAGAAGGAGAGGCTTCTTAGAGATAGGAACTAAACGGGTGCGATTTCCGAAAGCATCATTAGCCAACTATAGTTGCAAGTTCCATCATTACCAACATAGTTCAACGATTTGGCGTTTCCTGAAACAAACATTCGCAAACTTGCGTGGTTGGAACTCCAGCTCTCGAGCTGTGAATAGAAGCATCATTTCTTTTTAAGTGACATGGACTTATTCTAATCTTGGGCAAAATAAACATGCAGTACATTATCTTTCATTCTATTTAAACATATATATATATATATATATATATATATATATATATATATATATATATATATGTGTGTGTGTGTGTGTGTGTGTGTGTACATTTTAGGTGCCATTTTCATTGCAGCAGCATCTCAGAGATCTCCAATAGAACCCCAATTTCAGAAAAGTTGGGACATTTTGTAAAATGTAATATAATCAAGAATCTGTGATTTGTTAATTCTCTTTAATCTTTATTTAACCGAGAAAAGAACAAAGAAAATGTTTTCACTGGCTAAATTATTTGTATTTCTGCAACACACTCTCCAAAAAGTTGGGACAGAGGCCAAATAAAAGTCAAAAGACTATCGAATATATCCAAGTTAAACTGTTTTGAAGCAGTCCACAATTAGCAGGTGAACTGATAGGTAAGGGTATTGTGATTGGATATAAAAAGAGCATCCACCAAAGACTCGCTCTTAGCAAGCAAAGATGGGTCATGGCTCACCACTTTGTGCCAAATTTCAAGAGAGAATGGTCAAACAGTTCAAAAATTTCTCAATGCAAGATTGCACGAATTTGGATTTCTTTCACCATCTACCATACATAATATTGTGAAAAGATTCAGGGAATCCAGAGAATTCTCAGGCCGTGTAGGGCAAGGCAGGAGACCTCCGTTGAATGTGCGTGACCTTCGAGACACACTCAGATGGCAATGCATGAGAAACCATCATGCTACGCCGTTAAATACAGCCACATGGGCTCGGGAGTACTTTGATCCAAAAGACAGTGGAAATGTGTGCTGTGGTCAGATGAGTCCACATTTAAGCTTGTTTTTGAGAAAAACAGACATGGAGTTCCCAGTCCAAAAGATGAAAGGGACGATCCAGACTTTCATCAGCGACATGCAGGTACAAAAGCTGTCAACAGTATGGGTGGCTTGCATGTCTGTTATCACTCACATGGATGAGTATATTAGGAATTGGGATTGTACAGAGGTGCGACTATGTTTACCGGTTTCGGACACAGTTGTGACTAGTTGGTTATTAAACGCACCCAAGAGCGCTACTGACAGGAAGAGAGGTGCTGCAATAATGAAAAATATGTGGAAAAAATGATGTGCTTTTAAGGTCAGAAATTTGAATTTTTTTAAAAAAAATTACAGTTTTATTTATTTACAATCACTAATAAACATCTCTCAATACTTAGGTGACTTTTTCAAAACTCTTCACACAGTGATCAACAGCAGTGCTAAACTGGGGAGTATTTATCATTGCTTTGGTACAAAATGCATTAAATGACCATCTTTTAGATTACATGAATACATCTCTCACTTAGACACAACACCACCAAAACTCCTATTACAGATAACTGTGTGAAGACTTTTGAAAAAGTGATTGAGAAATGGGTCTTAGTGATTGTAAAAAAAAAGAAGAAAAATAAATTGAGAAGTTTATGTTTATGTTATTTTAGAAATGTAATGTCCCCATGTCAACCTTGCACAATACACTGTGTTTGCATTGTTTCAACTATAAATGCATTAAAATTATCTGTTCATTTTGTTATTACATTTTTTCTCAATCGCTTTGGCTCAATTCTCAATTATTTTTTTTCATAAGTTCAGATCTCTGAACAGTTAGTTTCTTGTTAACATCAGATTTTAATTTCTTATTAATTTAAGCAAATTGCATGTGTTTTGACAAGTGTGTAAAAGAGTACAATTGTCCACAATTTGCATAATAACTAAATACACATGGCTTGTTGATCAAAACTGATGAGTTGACTTTCAGTGATATTGTCAACGTCTTCACAATTCGAAACATTCTTTCACCATGTGAGCCTTCACTTGCAAAATGATCCATTCAATTATCAAAATTGTCTGACAAATTCCATAAATACCTTTGGCATGTAATGTTTGTAATAAGAATCACAATCTTGTTTGCCCAGCCAGCACAAAACCATTTTTGAACATGGAGGAACCTCACAAAACACCCTAAACAGCAATAGGAAGATATGTACGAATATGTGGTGGATGAACATCTAAACATTTTTACCAGTGTGGCTTAAACATGATGACAAAAATACTCTTTATTTTGGTGGCACTGCCCAATTTATTGACACATTAACTAGGTTTTGAAGCATGGATTAAATGTTCTGGTTGAATAATATATTTTGCAAACATATAATAGAGTTCTGATGTTCAAGCAAACAGTTGTGACGATTGAGCTTACAGTTTAGAGAATATTAAGACTGTGTGTGTGTGTGTGTGTGTGTGAGAGTGTGTGTGTGTGTGTGTGTGTGTGTGTGTGTGTGTGTGTGTGTGTGTGTGTGTGTGTGTGTGTGTGTGTGTGTGTGTGTGTGTGTGTGTCAATACATATGAATGCAGGTCACTATAACCTCTAATAACCTTTCCTTAAATCTTGAACGTGCATCTGAACAATACAATGGGGATTTCCCACAGTTTGTGCAATGCAGCACTATTTCCTTTTTCAGTTTCATAAGTCACCTATGGCATCAAAAGGCATGCATAAATCAAGCAAACACACAAAGATGCCCCAAAATGCTAACAACGTGTTCTTTAATTTAATTTAATTTGATGTTTTCATCCGTCAGAAATCATTCTAATTTGCTGATTTGGTGGTCATTTTCAGATATTACTGGTTCTCTTTTATTAATAATGGTTCTTTCTCATTATTATCATAAATGTTGACAATAATAGTTTTTGCTCCATAATATTTTTGTTGAAATCGTGATACATTGTTTATTAGTATTCTTACTTGAATAGAAAGTTCAATGAACAGCATTTATTTGAAATAGAAATCAACATTCTATTGAAATAAAATAAATATTATGCTTAACAGCAATAAATCTGTTTCAGGATGAATAGGCTACAAGTAACCAACACAGCAGTCATTCTATGTATTACTAGCCTACAATTACCATAGTCCTTTTCTCTATATCCGGAAAAGAAGGGGCCTTTTCCGCCTTCGTTCGCGAAATCCTACTATGGTGAAGGTTTAGCTGATGAATATTAATATGTTTCTGACATGGGCCTAATTGATTGGCCGAATGAAGACATAGGAACGTGGGCGTTAGTAAGTCGAATCCAACTGCAGTCGAAGGCTTGGCTCATGATTATTAATAAAGAAACACGATTGGACGGTGTAGGAAGGTTACCTAGCGATGTCAGCATTAACTAATTAACATTCATGAGCTAAACCTTGGTCATAGTAGGATTTGCAATTCCGCTCTCCACCCGTCAGTTGCGGGATAGGCAGACCGTCGGAAGTTTGTGGGAGATGGGCTGAAAGTCCTGCTGAAGGCAGACGGAACAACACTGCTGCACAGGAGTTTCACAGCTGCTTATAAGTGTGTAAGTTATCCTCTAACATCATAACGATATATATTTTAGAATATTAAAATTTGAACGTGTTTTGAACGTGTGTTCTAATCAGTAGTTACACTGACTTTGGCAGTTCACTAGCTCACTTAATGCAAAACCTTTCACTTGTATTTCAGACAGCAGGTTAAATATTATTTAACGAACGGAACATGTAATGTCATTCACATGTAAAACCACTTTTTTTTCTCTCTCAAACGGTAAATTAATTATGTCTGAGCATGCATGCGTTATGGCTGTAGTAACGTTATAGAGTGTGTGTGGCTGGATGTCTTTCAAAACTTAACGCATTGCATAACTAGACTGCATTTTTGGACATTATATTTATGAATGGAACGCACAAGCGCGAATGTGATGCCCATAAGTGTCATAAAGGGAACGTTACCTTGTCTTTGATAATACCATGGTACAGTGTGATAATAGTATGAGGTGGGATTACCATGTTACTGGTACTGGAATGCATGATATATGACTATGGTAGTATAATACTTGCTTATTTATTTAGGTGTAATGTTGTGACAGTTGTCAATCACTGTTTTAATCTATAGAGTTCAACAATGCCCGCCCACTTTTTCAGCGCCCTTGGTTCTGGAAGTGTTTTTCTCAATTTTTCCAATTGGAATTTTTAAAAAGCTTTATATATATATATATATATATATATATATATATACACACACACACACACCTATTAATTCCTATCAATTTCTCATTAATGCAATTATCTAATCAACCAATCACATGGCAGTTGCTTCAATGCATTTAGGGGTGTGGTCCTGGTCAAGACAATCTCCTGAACTCCAAACTGGATGTCAGAATGGGAAAGAAAGGTGATTTAAGCCATTTTGAGCGTGGCATGGTTGTTGGTGCCAGACGGGCCGGTCTGAGTATTTCACAATCTGCTCAGTTACTGGGATTTTTGCGCACAACCATTTCTATGGTAAGGGTTTACAAAGAATGGTGTGAAAAGGGAAAAACATCCAGTATGCGGCAGTCCTGTGGGCGAAAATGCCTTGTTGATGCTAGAGGTCAGAGGAGAATGGGCCGACTGATTCAAGCTGATAGAAGAGCAACTTTGACTGAAGTAACCACTCGTTACAACCGAGGTGTGCAGCAAAGCATTTGTGAAGCCACAACACGCACAACCTTCAGGCGGATGGGCTACAACAGCAGAAGACCCCACCGGGTACCACTCATCTCCACTACAAATAGGAAAAAGAGGCTACAATTTGCAAGAGCTCACCAAAATTGGACAGTTGAAGACTGGAAAAATGTTGCCTGGTCTGATGAGTCTCGATTTCTGTTGAGACATTCAGATGGTAGAGTCAGAATGAGAACATGGATCCATCATGCCTTGTTACCACTGTGCAGGCTGGTGGTGGTGGTGTAATGGTGTGGGGGATGTTTTCTTGGCACACTTTAGGCCCCTTAGTGCCAATTGGGCATTGTTTAAATGCCACGGCCTACCTGAGCATTGTTTGTGACCATGTCCATCCCTTTATGGCCACCATGTACCTATCCTCTGATGGCTACTTCCAGCAGGATAATGCACCATGTCACAAAGCTCGAATCATTTCAAATCGGTTTCTTGAACATGACAATGAGTTCACTGTACTAAAATGGCCCCCACAGTCACCAGATCTCAACCCAATAGAGTATCTTTGGGATGTGGTGAAACGGGAGCTTCGTGCCCTGGGTGTGCATCCCACAAATCTCCATCAATTGCAAGATGCTATCCTATCAATATGGGCCAACATTTCTAAAGAATGCTTTCAGCACCTTGTTGAATCAATACCACGTAGAATTAAGGCAGTTCTGAAGGAGAAAGCGGGTCAAACACAGTATTAGTATGGTGTTCCTAATAATCCTTTAGGTGAGTGTATGTGTATATATATATACAGGTCCTTCTCAAAAAAGTAGCATATTTTGATAAAGTTCATTATTTTCATTATGCTAATTTTTTGAGACAGGAACTTTGGGTTTTCATGAGCTGTATGCCAAAATCATCAGTATTAAAACAATAAAACACCTGAAATACTTCAGTTGGTGTGCAATGAATCTAAAATATATGAAAGTTTAATTTTTATCATTACATTATGGAAAATAATGAACTTTATCACAATATGCTAATTTTTTGAGAAGGACCTGTATATATATATATGTTATTAGCCATGAACCAAACAAGCCAGCTATGAGGTGAATCACAATATTGAACACTTTGATTTGAAAAATTATTTGAATATCGGACAAAAGACTAAGGTACAAGAATTTGTACAAAGGCTTTAATGAAGGAAAGAACTAGTCACATGAAGCATTGCAAATGAAAAAAAAGGACAAATACAAAACAATATATTTTACATTTATTGCAAAATATGCATACAAATATGGAAGGATTATAGAAATAATATCAATTACAGTGTTTCATGGGAGTGAGCGGGAGCTAGAAAGTGTGTTTTTGGTGTGATTTGCTTGGCTGTATCCGAAATCGCCCCCTATACCCTCCTCTTTCACTATTCCCTACATAATTTACTCCACTAATATAATCCACAAATGAGTGAATTCAAACAAATTTCGGACACAGAGACTTGAGTCCTCCAGAGGTGCTGTGGACTATAGAGTCGCTAGAATTAGCTAATTTGCTGTGCATGGCGCTCAGAGTGCCATTGGTCTAGTCTAATGGCATGCTGTCGATTGTACTCCAGTGCTGAATCCAAAATGGCCCCCTGTACCCTCAAATAGGGCGTTATTTGAGGAGACAGCCATTTGTAGTGGTTTTCCGAAACCATAGTGGATGTTATTGAGTGCACTTCAATCCCACATTGCACTGCAACAACGAGCTTAGGCCTACAACCGATTTTCACTCAAAGGCTGTCCGAATTCGCTCACTCTTTTTTTTTTTTTTTTTTTTTTTACTCCTTCAAGTGAACAGTATTAGTGGACTAACGTAGAGAATAGTGAATGAGGGTTTAGGGTGCGAGGTGCATTATGGGATTGAATGAGTGTACTCGATAATGTCCACTATGACTTCGGACACCACTACAAATGGTTGTTTTGTCCCCTCAAATAATGCATGATTTCAGACACAGCCCTTATTTTCTGATTGGTGTTGTAGATTTCGTTTTCAGAATCATGGGTAATGTAGTTTCTCTCCTGGATTCCCACTGTTAAATAAGATTATTTATAAAATAAGCATACACCATTGATTAACTACCACGTAACTCACAATTATTGTTCAAATAAATTCACCTATGGAGAAAATGAATACTTAACATAGCACTCTCTTGGTGTTTTATTTTAAATTTTTCTTAAATTGCATTTGCATTACTGCTTTCTAAACCATACCATCACTGTTGCCATCCCATTCTTTTAGTAATCAAAAAGTACCATGGTAATGTCATGCTGTTTTAAACATGTTCCATGATATTCCTTTTTTTTTCTTGGTATTGTCCTCCTCATTTGTCACACATGTTTCATTTCTGCTATGTGAAGAAGCGTAGACTCACATATCGCAGAGCTTCATTATATGCTTTTCTTTTGTTTTTAAGCTTCCAGGTTTAGTCATTATTCACTAACCCTCATGACATGTTAAACGTGTAAGCTGTACTTTTTTGGAACAAAAAAGAGAGATTTTCTGAACATT
Organism: Meda fulgida; assembly: GCA_030578275.1. Classification (NCBI taxonomy): domain Eukaryota; kingdom Metazoa; phylum Chordata; class Actinopteri; order Cypriniformes; family Leuciscidae; genus Meda; species Meda fulgida. The sequence continues at coordinate 24,546,451 of CM060627.1, forward strand.
TTACATGCTGCTCTTTTCCATAAACATCCAACTATCCATACTTTCTTATTATATAGTAGTAGAGTATGTCTGAATTCATAGCATTCATAAAACAGTAGCCTAGTCCAAAAGTATCCAGATAATCTTCTATGAATTGTTATTGAATGGAAAAGAGCTGTGAGACAAATTTTGAAATAATTAATGACCTAATTCCATATGTTGGTGCAGCTATCCCAATGTTTTCTGTTTCCACACAGACGCTCATGGGCTCTGAGTTAGGAACTGTATGATTTGCATAGGCCTAGTTTGTTTTTATCATCAATGTGTTGAATTCACACACTGTTTAAAGCTCTAATCCCACAGTCAAGTGCATCTCCCTGCACCTATTGTTTTCTGAAAACAATCAGTTTCAATTAAAACAACTGTTTACTGTTACGGATAATATGACATTTATATAAAAATGTGCTTATTTTCCGACTATGTAATTTTTAACAGTACGATGATAACATAAGTTCAACACACCAGCTGATACTGGATTAATGGGTTCTTGTGTGATGTTATGCTCAAGGTAATTCACTCAAGTATGTCAAACCTGTCAAGCAAGTATGTCAGGGGTATCAAATATAACACAGTTCCTCGAAAATGCAGTGCTAAATTGAAAACTGACTATTGTTTTGCTGATGAATAGCCAAACAGTTTTGCACATGAAGCAAATATAAATATAAATTCAAAAGTTTGGGGGCAGTAAGAATTTTTGTTTAAGAAATTTATAGGCCTACTTTTATTCAGGAAGGATGCATTTAATTTATCAAAAGTGACAGTAAAGACAATTATAATGTTACAAAAGCAAAATAAATGCTATTCTTTTGAAGCTTTTCAAGGTGATTCATCAAATGATTTCTAAAGGATTATGTGACACTGCCGAAAATTTAGCTTTGCCTTCACAGCAATAACTTACATTTTAAAACAGAAAACAGTTATTTTAAATTGAAAAAATAGTGCTGTTTTTCTATATTTATGATCAAATAATTGCAGCCTCGGTTTCAAAAATCTGGTATTTCTATGGTACTTGTTCGAAGAAACAATAGTTGTACTATGGTACATGTCCACAAAACATAGTATAACCATTCTACACTTCAAGAAAACCTTGGTCATAACATTGTACAAGTCCATAAAACATGGTACTTCGAGACAACCTGCATGTTGAAACAAAACACCTTTTGTGGTTCATATCCAAAACTGCATGGTAGTATTCTTAATTGAATAACTGTACCATGTCCAAAAGCTTTTGTATTATAATTATTTGTACAAAAACATGGTATTACCAAAAAAAGATGGTGCTTTTTGTTATTAAAATTATCAAACTTTTAGAACCAATGAAATGACCATATATTTAATTTACGAATTGCTGTGATATGTACAACAACCAACATATTACCTTTTTAGTTTTTAAATAAAATCAAAGACACTTTTAGCACCACTCACTGGACATTTCTCTATGTTGCTTCTTTGGATATAAGTATATCCAATTGTCTCTGTATAGAGTGTATGCACTCAGTGATTTATAGTAAATCTCAACTGCTTATAGCATTGCAAAATGTAGCCTAAACTGATTTGTGGTATATATTTGTTTGGTGAATACTAGATCCCTAAATGAGATTTGGGTTCCACTTTGTGTAAATCAATAAGATTATTCTTTTTTTCATTTTATTGTCTGCTAGTTCTGTGAAATGATTGTTAAAATGTTTTTCAAGGATGATGTTCTCCAGAACATACTGTTATTGCTATTGCTTTCACTACTCTATGAAATAATGTGGCATTTAACAGTGTAAAAAAAATGGGGCCTGCTTTGGGTAAAATCGGCATGATAAAAATACTCCCATCAGCCATGGCAAAAGACTTGAATCTGTTATACACTGTACCTGTGATGGGTTAAACCGCCTCACACTCTCTCTTCCTCTTTAAACTCACAATGTCTTTCAAATCTCCACCTTCCTCACGTGTTAGAGTTTCATTGTTTGTTCCTTGTGTGACCCAGTTTTCTCTATGTCTAATTATTTATCATGTTCATCTGTCCTGTTAATTATCGCATTAGTTCCCTCGTTTAGTTCCTGTATAATACACCGTTTTTTTTTTTTGTTTTTTTTTTTCAGTTCTTGGTCCTGTCTCTTCTGGAAATTGGATATGTTCCCCGTGTTTTTACTCCATGTCCTGTCGATTATTGAATTAAAGACTATTTCGTGGTACTCTTCAACTTCGTGAGCTACTTTTATCCAGCCACTCGTGACATGTTTATCATGCCACAGTGGCTCCCAACTGCTCAAAGAGGAGTACACAGCATTGTCATTTCTTACTCTACTCCATAAACTGTGTCCTAAGCAGCAACCTGACAAGTTTCAGTGACAGGTCATTTGTATCTCCACACTAAATGCAAAATAATTTAGTAATGCCCGACAATCACAGCCTAATTATACAGGGCTATCTATCTATGACTGCTCCACTACAGTAGTTGTTCAGACAACATGCTGACTAGTCTTATAGTTGTTGTGCACTCTGCTTATCCCTCCCAGATACAGTAGAAAGTGACAGGACATTTCTTTGGAGTGAAGTGTAAGGGTATTGGCCAACATGGAAAATCTGTGCCCGTCGCAACATTTTTTCTAAAAATATATTACATTGCTTTTTGCATGTTTTGCGCTAGTTTCAAAGTGAAATATCCATTGAGTGGTGATAAAAAGCACTGTTACATTTGGAAGTTAAATATCTGGGGAGTGAAGCTAAAAGGTTAATCGTCTCTGAGAAATGACATACCTCCCACTCTAACCATAACCTTAAACAATCTATATTGTTAACAAAATAAAACATGGGATAAAAAGCAGAGGCGGCCAAACAATTTGTTCAAAACGGCTGATATATTCATGGACAAAGCAAATGGCTGTCTTTATGAGTTGAGTCAATCATTGGAACAATTCATTCAAAAACACGGATTAATTTAAAATCCAAGTATCGCTGTTGCTAGGAGATGCGCAATGTCTCTGCTGTGGATTTGTTTGGAACTATTTTGTGAAATAGAGCAAAAACGCTATGTGGCGAGGGGGGGGCGTGGTTCAGCGAAGTCTGTAGCGGGAGAGAGAGGCGCGAGTCGAGCGGGAAGTAAGTAGGTCAAGTGCAGATGACGAACACCTGTGTCTGATTGGAGTGATTGGCGCGGAGAGACCAGATAAAAGCCAGCGGGAACGAGCGAGACAGAGAGAGAGAGCTGGACTGGGAACTTGTGTGCTGAGCTGAGAAATGCTGTCTGTTTGTTTCTGTTTGATGTTGTGCTGTGTCACGTAAGTGACACGGTGAATGCGCTTGTGCGCGCCTCTCTTTTTGTTTTCTTTGTGGACTGAAAATAAATTGCGAGTCCCAGTCACACCGACCCTTGTCTTCTTCCTTCCTCAAACACTGAACCTCATCACACTGGTGTCGAAACCCGGGAAGGGAGAAGATCGCCTCCGGCGTCATGCAGACCCGGCCAGGTACGCTGTTTGCGGGCATTATTATTTTATCGCTCGCGGGTCTTCACCAGGAGTAACATCAGGCCCTGGTGCCCATCAAAGAGGAGCAGGATCAGCGCTTTGCAACACTCCTCCGAGGCCAGCAGGAAGACCGCAAGCTTTTCCGGAGCTGGATAGACTGGGAGATTCGGGCTGTCCCTCCTCCATCTACGGTCTCGGCCCCGCCCCACCTCTCAATAAAATGGGGCCCCCAGGACGATCCGTAGACCTTCTTGGATCTTTTTGAGAGGTCTGCCGAGGCCTGGGGATGGCCCCCAGCGGACTGGCCCATGCGGCTCATCTCCCTGCTGTGCACAGGTGGCCGCACACCAACTGCCAGTCCAGAATCTTCTGGTCTATTAAGACCTGAAGCGTGCCATCCTTCAGCGGGTTGGCCGGACCCCCGAACAACATCGCCAGAGGTTCCGGACTCTAGGCCTCGAAGAATCCGGCCGACCCTTCATCATGGCGCAGCAGCTCCGGGACTCATGCCGCAAATGGCTGATGGCCGACGGAGGCGACGTCGAGGCTATCGTCAACAAGGTGGTACTGGAGCAGTTTGTGGCGCGGCTGTCCAGAAAGACCACGCAGTGGGTCCAGTGCCACCACCCGACGTCGCTGGACCAGCCCATCCAACTGCCGGAGGACCAGATGGTGGCGTGCCCAGGGGTCGGAGAGCCCCTGCCATCGGCTTCTCTCTCTCTCTCTCTCTCCCGCTAAAAACTTTGCTGAACCACGCCCCCCTCGCCACACAAAATATTATTTTTAACAAAAATAGTCTAAAATGTAAGTCACTTAATATTTACTTCTTGACAATTGAACTGTTGTATAAAATCACATTTGCAATTGTTTTGATATTTGGAAAAATGGCACTGTTGCTTGTGTGTTATTGCCTAAGTATTAAAGACCCCCTGTGGTGAAAATATTTTTTAAATGTTTTTTTTTTTGTGGTGTTTTCAATATGCTTTAAGACAAACCATGTGCAAATTCATAAGTCAACACCATTGCTGAGTATTTTCTCGTTAAAACTACAGTGAACCAAAGACAGACAAAAAAAATGGGTTTAAAATCGCTGGTGTTTCTGACCGCACAAACTGCCTTGTAACCAATCAGGTCAACGTGCAGGCGGGCTTTAGCATTTCATCAACTATGCTGTGAAGCAGGAGAATTTTTCTGTTGATATGAAAAATCGTGTACATTTAGCAATATAGCGGTTAAATATGATGTATATTACGATGTTATGATGAACTATATTTCTTTCTCCACTGACATTCTATGATGTTCAAAGCATTTCTATGCTGATTTTTAGAAGGCAGACTGGGATGGCAAACAAAAACATGGTTTGTGTAACATTAGCAACACATTATTAGCTCTTTGATGTAGTCAATCCAAAGGCTAATCTAAGCATATAATCAGTAACTTGAAACCTAGTGGTAAAGTTGACCTAGTGGATCTCTGAGCTTGTGTGAGTGGAGGTAGGCATATTCATGGTTCATGAAATGAAGCAAGGGTGTAGAGGGATATTCTACAATTATTGACTACAGGAAAACTTTAAAATCAAGAACTCATACAGGGACACTTGTTTGCCCCGTATCTTGAATTTTGGGGGCATTTTTATTAATTTTGGTTGCATTTTTGGTCCAAGCCCTGATCATTTCCGACTACATCAGATGCGAGTGACGTGACAAAAGCAGATAGAACCCATTATAATCATTGAAGCTGTCTACACTGGATGCGGCACGACACGATAAATATGCTACTCTAAGCGGTCACATCAAACACAAAGAGAAGCATGCTGTAGTACCGTAGTATGGCAAGCAGGGTGGGGCCGAGAGCTGTGAGAGAACAGAGGAGCTATGGAAGCATAAAAGGAGGAGCGATGACCGTGAAGGGCAAGAGAGGACCAGGCCTGGACTATTTTACTTTGTTTTGTTTGTGTTGTGAAAAGGAATCAAACGTGTTGGCATTTTACTGCCTTTAATGTTAATTTCAGGTGGAAACTACAGCAAATTCTATGTAATGGTACATTTTTGGAGATTTGCAAAAATGTAGGTAGAGGCACGTTTTTCCAATGAGCCTGAGTTAGGATTGGTGCATATTGCAGGGATCTGCCACATTTCAGAAGTCAACATTTAGAACAGGCTTCAGTGTCCAGTGAGGAGCAATATTTTGTTCAAATACTTCGATAGATTGAACAAATAGAAATATGTATGTGAACAATTATGTTAAATCAAATCTACATGAAATAAATTACAAGCTGTAAATATAACTGTAAATCAGGGCAAACCACTGGAATAAATCTGGTGCTACTTCACTTACACTGTTTAATAGTGTGTTTCTTAACAGTAAAAAACTTCAAATATTTGAGAAGCTTGACTTACATGTGTTAGTTTCACAAAACATAGAATAAATATAATTTGCCAACATTGGTGTTCCCCAGACTAAGCCCCTGCTTCAGATCGGGTGATGTTGGGACGTCTGTCAGTTCTAATTGTAAGGATCCTTTATCCAGTTATGTGAACAAACTCACTGCATCACTAGTACTTGGTAAATTGAATTGCGTGTTTTTGAAGTCGTAAAAGCAAGGTTGCAGCAAATTTTCATTGTATCTTAACTTGTTCTAACAGGTTGTTTATAAAGTCCTGCAGTGTTGAAAAAGTGTAGCATTTTTGCAATGTTCCAAAAAAACAACAACAAAAACAAGCATATCCTAAGTTTAAATCCGTTGAGTATTGCTAAAATATCACTGACCGTTTTATCCCTCACTGCAATCCCAGATTAAGGCCGTTCGCGAGTGATGAAAGCTGTCACACAGAAAACACACTTTGGCCATGAAATTATCATCAAACATGTGAGTTAGAAATGTTATAGCTCTCCAGTGATGGTAGCCATGGAGAAAAGCATCATTCTCCTGCCTGAATCCACAAAATCAGTTCCATTTCTCTTGCCATATGCCATCATGATGTATGAGTAAATCACTGTGCTTGGCTGACATACCTCAAAGGAGCCTTTGAAACAAGTGGTGCTCTCATGAAATCAATTGTTAATGTGCCATCCAAAATTCTTACAGACACAGCTTTCCTATATTGCATCAGTGGATTCATTCACTGTTAGTGACACATTTTGTTAGTCTGAGTGTCAGTATTTTACTTCTTTTTCATTGTGTTAGAGTCAGACATCAGTATTTTCTGAATAGATGCGACTGATGTTGTTTCTGACTTGTTTATCACAGTTTCCTCTACTGCAGTTAGCATGAAATCTTTCGTAGTTTTGAGCTAGGGGACGATTTCTTCTTTTTTGAGGATCCAACATAGAAAGAGGCTGAGAGCTTTCTCTTGCTAAAAACATTATCTGACCATGATAGCTTGTTAGGCTTTTCAATTTATGTCAGCAAGAATCTGAGCCTGGAGGAAATTGTGTTGAAGTTTGAGTGCTTGGACTTTGAAGTGCCTTCTCAGATTGTTCTCCTGTAACACAGCACTTCACTCGTTGCATGGCAAAAACACTGGCTTTGTGTTGCTAGAAGCAGATATTTTTCTTTCCGTTCTTTAGTAAATGGTCTGCCGTTAATTTTCCCCCCTTTTCACTCAATTTATATTTTGTCATATTTTGCTCACAGGACATTTGCGTTCATCTTCGAAAAACCCAAATGAAGATATTTTGATTGAAAGATCATTCAAACAAAAACTTTGACGCTTTAAAAAGTTAATAGAGAGTTTGTAATTAATCCATATGAATCAAGTGGTTCAACCCCAGTCTTCAGAAGAGACATGATTGCTTTATATGACAGCACATAAACTAGGCTATATCAGATATGGTAAACAGAAGCTCAAACGTTCTTGCTTGATGTGTTGGAACTTTCACACTTGAACGAACAATAACACACAATTATGCCAAAATGTTGTTTGTCTAGTATCTTCTTAACATAAGAGCAGTCTTATGATGGACGTAAAGAGTTGTGAGAGAATGAGGCGCGTGTGAGATCCGCATCTCTGTCAGCAGAGGCTGCTCTTAAAGGCCCAGCAGCCAATAATGCTATCTGCCAGTAAAGAAAGGGAAAAGAACATTACTCACTGCTCTTGACTAAAGAAGGCTTATTGATCATTATAGGTGTTATCAATCATTTAGTTGTGGTTGCTAGTTGAGAAAATTATCACTAATCTGTGTGTGCATTTTGCTTTAAAACCAAGGAAGTTGACTCATGAAACCATTTGTTTATAATATCGCATATCGCAATATTGACCTCAATAATCGCAATATGACATTTTCCCCAAATCGTGCAGCCCTAGATTAAACCCTTCGATTCATATGGATTACTTTTGCAATCTCTCTATGAACTTCTTGAAGTGTCAAAGTTTTGGTGGATTGTACATTCAATGGAAGGACCGGAATCACACTCACACATTTTCTAAAAAAAAAAAAAAAAAAAATTGTTTTGAAACAATTTGAGGGCTAGTAATTGATGACAGAATCTTCAAGGAGAGAGCTAAACTGTGCATTAAAAGTCAATCTTGTCGGCCAGAGTTGAGAACCCCAGGCATAGACTGTAATTTGTATTGTGCTTGTACTGAATTATTTTCTTCTTCTTGGAATCCTTTTGTCATGTACTAATTTTCTTCTTGTTCTTGTGTCTCTCAGTCCCTCACTGCCATACAGGTCCTTCTCAAAAAATTAGCATATTGTGATAAAGTTCATTATTTTCCATAATGTAATGATAAAAATTAAAATTTCATATATTTTAGATTCATTGCACACCAACTGAAATATTTCAGGTCTTTTATTGTTTTAATACTGATGATTTTGGCATACAGCTCATGAAAACCCAAAATTCCTATCTCAAAAAAATTAGCATATTTCATCCGACCAATAAAAGAAGTGTTTTTAATACAAAAAAAAAAGTCAACCTTCAAATAATTATGTTCAGTTATGCACTCAATACTTGGTCGGGAATCCTTTTGCAGAAATGAATGCTTTAATGTGGCGTGGCATGGAGGCAATCAGCCTGTGGCACTGCTGAGGTGTTATGGAGGCCCAGGATGCTTCGATAGCGGCCTTAAGCTCATCCAGAGTGTTGGGTCTTGCGTCTCTCAACTTTGTCTTCACAATATCCCACAGATTCTCTCTGGGGTTCAGGTCAGGAGAGTTGGCAGGCCAATTGAGCACAGTAATACCATGGTCAGTAAACCATTTACCAGTGGTTTTGGCACTGTGAGCAGGTGCCAGGTCGTGCTGAAAAATGAAATCGTCATCTCCATAAAGCTTTTCAGCAGGTGGAAGCATGAAGTGCTCCAAAATCTCCTGATAGCTAGCTGCATTGACCCTGCCCTTGATAAAACACAGTGGACCAACACCAGCAGCTGACATGGCACCCCAGACCATCACTGACTGTGGGTACTTGACACTGGACTTGAGCCCAGGTCAGGCGCTTCTGCCGCTGTTTCTGGTTCAAAAGTGGCTTGACCTGGCACCTGTAGCCCATTTCCTGCACACGCCTGTGCACGGTGGCTGTGGATGTTTCTACTCCAGACTCAGTCCACTGCTTCCGCAGGTCCCCCGAGGTCTGGAATCGGTCCTTCTCCACAATCTTCCTCAGGGTCCGGTCACCTCTTCTCGTTGTGCAGCGTTTTTTGCCAAACTTTTTCCTTCCCACAGACTTCCCACTGAGGTGCCTTGATACAGCACTCTGGGAACAGCCTATTTGTTCAGAAATTTCTTTCTGTGTCTTACCCTCTTGCTCGAGGGTGTCAATGATGTCCTTCTGGACAGCAGTCAGGTCGGCAGTCTTGCCCATGATTGCGGTTTTGAGTAATGAAACAGGCTGGGAGTTTTTAAAAGCCTCAGGAATCTTTTGCAGGTGTTTAGAGTTAATTAGTTGATTCAGATGATTAGGTTAATAGCTGGTTTAGAGAACCTTTTCATGATATGCTAATTTTTTGAGACAGGAATTTTGGGTTTTCATGAGCTGTATGCCAAAATCATCAGTATTAAAACAATAAAACACCTGAAATATTTCAGTTGGTGTGCAATGAATCTAAAACATATGAAATTTTAATTTTTATCATTACATTATGGAAAATAATGAACTTTATCACAATATGCTAATTTTTTTAGAAGGACCTGTATGTTTAGCACACATCCTTTCTATTCTACAGTAAATTAAATGAAACAGAATCTCCGTCAAAATCTCTGTGCTGCTTTTGAGTTTTTAGAGGCTGGCGGCTTGAGTGCTTACAGAATTTCAAACTATTAGCGGTACAGTCTTTCAGCTTGAGACTGCCTACACTGTACGCAACAAAGCGAAGGTTCCAAAACATCCATTTGTTTTTCATGTCAGAAGTACTGAAAGAGTTTTGTGTGCAGCTCATTACAATTGTGAGTTCTTCTTGGCCAATTATTGTAATTTATAATTTGTTATGGGAATTTTGGGCCACTGGTAGTCTAATGGGGATGGTAAAGAGGGATGGTGGTTTTACATGGAGGTTATGCTTTTTGTCATTTTTTTTTTTCAACAAGGGGGATGCCATCCCCCCACATCGAGCCCTGTCTGTTAAACACTGAAGTTATGTTCATTTAAATATCCGTATAACACATCAAAGGGCCTTAGAAAAAGGACTGACGCTTGCTAATACTTGAGTGGTGTCACATATTAAATATATACCCTGATGGGCATAACTTCTGCATTATTCACAGATACGTTAGTGCTGTTATGACATTTAGAGAGCCTGCAGGTAAGTGGGAAATTACACCGTTTAAGTGTGCATGCATTGCTTCTCAGCTTGGGTAATGTCACAATCAAGTCATTTGTATTCATGCAGCTTTGTCTGACAGGGTTTTCATCAGCATAGAGGTCTGAAATTAAATAGGTGTCACTTCCATGGAGCATGACCACGGATGACATAGGAAATGCCAGACACTTACACACGAAGATGTCAAATTCCACCTCTTTCTCACATATTCTCTTCTCCTTTATAATCATAATCATTTTATTTGTGTTCCAGGGTAATGCTTGGTCGCAGAAATGCCGTACGTAGATCGTCAGAATCGGATCTGTGGCTTTCTAGACATCGAGGAAATGGAGAACAGCGGCAAGTTTTTACGACGCTACTTCATTCTGGACACGCTGGAGGGCAGCCTGGTGTGGTACATGGATAACCCTCAGGTACCAACCCATCTTCATCTCATTCACTCTGTCAGTGTGTCGCTAAATGCAGTGGCTCTTAATTCTACATCTGAAGGTCTTCCCTTGTATTACCACTTTTGTGGATTTTGTTGCATGTAAAACATGTAACTTTATCAGATATGACAGTATGGTGTTCCTTCTGGATCGATTTTGAGATTTTCAGAATGCATCGCGATTCTCTCCCCAATCGATTCTGAGCTTTGTTTTTAACAGCAGATAACGCTGTGTACTTTAGAAACAGCCGTGCTCTGCTTGCTTCCAATTTCTTACACACACTGCTTGAATCTTCCATAAATTAACTTTCATATAGTTTGAAAAGGTAAATTACAAGGGTATTTGCACTGGGCTGTTTACACATTAATTTCGCATCATAAAACCATTGTGAAAGTACATTTAACCACTTTCGTGGAATTATCTCACGCACAGCCGAATGCACAAGCGCTCTTCTTCGTGAGCATTTGAGTGTGGTTAAAAACTAGCCTACAATGCCATCTGCTGTTGAAAACGAAGCTCAGAATCTATTGGAGAGAGAATCACGATGCATATCGATTCATCCTCGCAGCGCCAGCTTCAGTCATATTGCACTGATAATTGTTTTGTTCAGTTCGGATAGGAACTTATTGCGAATAAAATCTCTAAACTCACAATGTACTATACAATAGCCTATTTCTATATGCTTCCATTAACCATTACCTAACCCCTTTCCCTCTGCAAATGACACCCCTGGATAGACATACGGTACACAATAGTTCTGCAATAATACGATGTGTCGTCAATGATGCGTTCACACCAAACGCGAATAGAGCGTCAAATTCGCGTCTATCGCGTCTAGTTGGACGCTTGAACATTTTGAATGCATTCGCGCGTCCAGAGGGAATTGGACACTCCAGGAGCTGCGCCTGGATGACGACCGCTTTCAGCGGTACTTCCACCTGTCCCACGCCCAGTTTGACCTGTTGTCCTGCATCGCAGCGAGGGTCACCCTCGCCCTCATCCACCTAATCTGTCATTTATTTTTGTTTCGATGATAAATGGAGCCAGCCTCCAAAAGTGATTAACCTGTCTTGTTTGTTTTGTGTTTTTTTTCTCAAACAACACTGTCCAGACACAAACTAGGTTCTTATGCACTATAGTATGTTGGTTGTCTTTACATTAGAATAATAATGTTTCATATAATCTAGATATGGAATAAAAAAACATTCAATACAAAATGTCTCATATATTGAAATAAAGTTTTTATGTGATAAAATATTTGCTTTGTTGTGCATTAGAATAGAATAGTCAATTTATTCCATTTAGTCATATTACAAAATAATGTATTGAGGCATCCAGAATCCAGATACTTTGTGACACACGTGACAGCAGCAAGCAGGCTCCTGATTGGTTAACCCCATTAATTAATTGACCCCAAAGCTCAGATTTTTCAACTTGGGCGTCAGACGTGAATTTACGAATTTGCATCAAACATGTGAATGCACCAAATAAAATAATTTGCACTTAACGCGCGTATCGCACCAGACACTCAATTCGTTCGTGCGAATGAGGCAAATTCGCGTCTTCCGCGCCGCGCTAAATGACTCATTTGTTCGCCTCTAGACGCTCGTAAACACGTCTTTACATTGACTTAACATAAAAATCACTCGCGCCAGACGCTCTATTCGCGTTTGGTGTGAACCAAACAATAGGCAATAAGCCACAGTTGACCTTTTTCAGCTATCATAGTTAGAATCTTGTTATGCAAAAAATTGTGTGATACTAACATTTTCTCTCCTACACATTTTGGTATTTTTAGTTTTGTGAGCAGTTTGTGAACCGTTAGTACAGATATTGACTGTTTTTACACTGAAACGTTGCTGTGTCTGTGTAGAAGTTTCACTTCCCATGAGCTTGTAGGTGAAGGATATGACCGTTGTGGCCTATGGTGGACTTTATAATCTCATGAAGTGTTTGCATTGATCTGTTATTTGCCTCCAGTTCAAACCACTTAAACCATTAAGGTCGAGCACCGTTACAGTGTGCGTATGTGCATGTATTTGCATCTGTGTGGGCCACCTTTGGTGTCCTTGTCTTAGATTCCAGACTTGCAAACTAAATTGTTACATGGCATGAACCTTCACAGATAGTAATAGCTAAGAGTTTGTGATTCACTATTGTAAAAACATGAAGAACTGTGATCTTCCCATAATTTCTCATTCTAGAGAACATTTTGTTGTACAAAAACTGTGCATTCCCTGAGCAGGAGAGGGTAAGTCAACGATATTTTAGGTTTGTTTTCGCACATACTGTAAAACTTTTTTACTTGTGGGGTTTAAGGAAGGACAGATATACGTTTTCTCTGAAATGTCTCTTATCTCTGAAATTTGAAGACCGATATGTACCGAGAGACACTCTTAAACACTTCATAGATTTCATGTTTTGGTAACACTTTACAGTAAGGTTCCATTTGTTAACATTGAAAATACTTCTGAAGCCTTTATTAGTCTAATACACTATTAATTAGGCTAATAATCAAATGTTGTATTGTTATTGTGATTTAATGGACCTGAGCTAACATGAACCAATGAACAGCTGTATATGTAGCTAATGTTAACAGTGATTATCAAATGCTGTAACAAATGTATTGTTCATGTTAATGCATTTACTAACATTAACGGGAAGTTATTTGTAAAGTGTTACTCGAGATTTTCAAGATGCTGAAATCAGATTAGGTAGCGTCATTCTGCAGACGTTTTTACTCTTGTTTAATAGGATCAGAGTGAAAACTTGATATTAACTACGATGTTTTCATATCATTTAGCTTAGAGTAAAAGCGAACTCTAATAGAGTTCTCTAAGAGCGAGCCCATGTCAGGACCTGTCTTATTTTTATTCTTGATATTCTTTATTTGTTTCTTTTAATGGATTCTCTCTTTTCTCCTGGCTGCTGCAGGTTCTGTACCAATCACTTTATCTAAGACTCAGTCAGTAGCCCCAGCCAGCATCTTTTATTGATGCCACGTCTGACTTTGAATAATTTACCTCACTGCATCTGTAGATGTGTGCTAAAACTTTCATAGACCCCTGTGCAATTCTACAACTTTAGAGAAAACCGTACACTCGCTGTGAATGTATTCTGTCCACGTTTGTTTTCAGACACTGCTCAAAACAAACTTCTCACATCAAGTCAGTGTGTATCATTTTACAGTCATAATTTCAGTTTTAATGACTTCAACCCTCTCTCTCTACAGAATCTTCCAGAAGGAACATCCAACGTCGGCTCCCTAAAACTAACATATATATCCAAGGTTTGTCATTTCTGACCAATGCTGACTACACTATATTCACAGACATTAATGATACTTTAAATTGTGCAGAAGAGGTGTGCCATGACTTTTCTACGTGTTCTGATTCACCATTTCTCCTGGGGTTAGAGATAAAATGAGTCATAATGGCTGGCCATGTAATCCGATCTAAAACGACTGCCGTAAAGCGTTTCACTCTTAGTCTTATGTATAATTAAACATATTTTTCTAGACCGTGATAGGAGTCTTCATCTGAATGTATGTTACAGTTTTTTCAATTGCTGACAAGCATCAGTCAATACTTAAGCTACATTTTCAAAACTCTTCATACAGTCTGCATTACCAAGATAAAAACTTGGCCAAACAGTTATTCTCACCAACAAAACACTTCATGCATGTCTCAAAATAAACTTGTTTCACCACAACACTGCCAACAATTTTCATTCCGAAAACATATGTCATTCATAACATACTGACCTTATAAACACTAACAACGGAGAACATTACATAAATCATGAACTTTTATTTTTTAAAGTTTGTATGATTATTTTCACATAAATATTAATCATATGATAAGTACAAGATCTTTTCATTTTACTACTATTTTTTCTATATTTACTTATGGTAATTTACATGTAAAAAATAAAAAGTTGAAACAGTAACTACAACAAAATCCTTAAACAATAATACAAATTAAAAAAAAATGTCTAGTGTAATGTTTGATTTAACATCAAGCACGTCCCAAACTTGCGATCGCCTTCTGAGAGGCAGCTTTCTGTTTATGTGCACTTTTTCAGAGTGCCAGTCAGCATTAGCACAGTTTTTTTTAAGGATATATTGCGCTTACAACTCTTTTTAACATCAAGCACATCCCACTCTTTATATTCTCATTCATGCATTTCATCACTCTAAAGTGTCAATCGTGCTATATATTTACATACCGCGATATACACCATATATCAAAATCTCTAACGATTGACATTTTATACCGTGGTAACGAGATATATATATATAAAATAAACTGTCATAAACAGCTCTTATCTTTATGATGTGCCATTTCCCCACACCCAAAAATGTTTTTATCTATTCTATTATTCAACATTAATAATCATTATTACTATAATATGAGAAATAATCTACAATAATGATTATTGTTATAATAGTCCAAACCTACCTTGTGAACCTACCAAACCTACCTTTTTTCTTCATTTTTATAATTTCTATACATTTTAATGCTGTTTGCTCTATACAACATTATGTAATTGCTGTAAAAATATGTGTACGCCACCTTTGTGCAACATTAAGCAGTGAATAAACATGTCGTGTCAGTTGCAGCTTCTATTCCACCTTTGCAGTGTAAAGATGACTTTTGATGTTGATCAAATTGTATTGGTCTCTGTCTATAGTATTCTGATTGATGGAGTGATTTAATTAATTGGTCGAATTTAAGTATTTGACAATACTTAACACGACACTGATACATTTACTAAGGTTTTTTTTTATAAAAATTACCCTTACAAAGGTAAAAATAAATTAAATGAAATGACTTAATGAAAAAGTGAATTTCTGACCCTGATGCACACGTACTAACAGATTTCTCATTTTGGGGCATAATGTTTTACAGTGGAGAACGATTTAGTGCACCTTTTAAATATGTGTGTGTGTGCATGTGTGTAGTGTTATCAATCTGCTCTTTTTCTTCATTAAAGGTTAGCGATGCCACCAAATTGCGTCCAAAGGCGGAGTTCTGCTTCGGTAAGCAAGCGATTCTCTCTCCATGTTTCTCAGAGGATGCGGTATGCAGAAGGAAGGGTGACCAGGGGGCACGTTAGACCATGACCCCTGACCCCAGCTAGACAATCACACACTTGATTGCCGTGTCTTTGAGACATTATATGTGTGAGCAGCATAATACAGATACTAAACTTAGTCACATATTGAGTCACCTAGTGTGAAGTGTTTAATATTAGGAGCCGTTCCTAGCCATTCCATTGTTATGTTTTTCCATTTTTTTTTCAATGTAAATATGCTTTAGAAAGATGTATTTGGCTGTTGCTCTTGCGTCTTTTTTCTTTTTTTCTTCTTCTTCTTTCTTAAAACACAGTGCTTATGTTAAATAAAACTTTTACAAAATTCTCGAGACCTTTTGTTTTTTTCCATTCCATTGACCTGCATCTCAACGCAAAAGCGCATTCTGTGTAAAATGGACCTTATTTTTTCTACCCTCCTGAAATGAATTTGTGGATGTTGAGTCTTGATATCACAGATGATTTAATTTGCTTTTTTGCAAAAACAAAACAAAAAAGTCCATGCCAGTAGCCAATGAGTTTTATGTGTGCTGGGTCCTCATCTCTTCAGTACCTGGCTGTGTTTAACACCACAATTTAGTTTTAGTTATTTTGGTACATCAAGTTTAACTAAATGAAAATGAGAAATATTGCCTTGGCAAATAGCTTAAACAAAATAAGTAGTGTTGGGCAAAGATATATCGCGATTATTCCCATTCAAAATAAAAGTTTGTGTTTACGTAATATATATGTGTACTGTGCATAATTATTTTTTATATATAAATACACATATGCATGTATATATTTAAGAAAAATCTGTTGTTTGTATATAACATATTGATATGTATATACATGTAAATATTTATTAAATATATACATGCATATGTATGTATCTATATACAAAATAATTCCTCACAGTAAACACACATGTATTATGTAAACACACACTTTTATTTTGGATGCGATTAATCACGATTAATCATTGGCCAGCACTAAAAAATTAACTAAAATAAATCAAAAACTCAAATTTAGCTTAAGTTTATTTTATTTCAAGTAACAAAGAAGTTTTATTGGTTTAGTTTAAGTTAACTACTAACCCTGGTGTGCAAGTTTGTTATACAGCATTCACATCATCCGAAATGAACCAAATTTTGCAGGCAAACAAACCCAGGTGCACACTAAAAGTGCTAGTGTGACAGCACCAATTATTCAGGCCTAGAAATGCACAGTAAAAAGGGGAAGAGACTATCTGGCTGACATGTTGCCAAATCCATTATGGCACAATAATGTAATTATATCAACACCTCCAGATTGTTTAAATATAAATCTTGTGTGTCTTCCCTCAGTCATCAACGCTGGAATGAGGAAGTTTTACTTGCAGGCGAATGATAAGCAGGATTTAGTGGAGTGGGTCAGCGCACTCAACAACGCCACCAAAATCACAGTGAGTCCCTGAACTTGGATCAGATTCCTCTTACTAACCAGGGGTACGTTTCCCATACAATGACGTAACTCACTGCTTAACCACCATAGTGTGATGCATCACTGTAGAAACTAACTAGAAAACATTGTCAACTACTGTCTCATAAAAGTAACTAAATGTAGTCAGATGATTTTAATATTGATATTTGAATTAGGTTACTAATCACATTTTTAGTAATTATACTGGATTACATCTTTAAAGTAGCCTAACCCTTCCATATCTAATGAATAAATGAAATCAGTTAACAACCCTTATAGAGGGTATGCATTGACATCACTTTCCCGCCGGAACATGCCCCCCTCAGCCGGAATGAGTGGCAAAAGAGCCTATTACGTGACTGGGTTTAATTGGGGAAACTGTGAAAACGTGAGTACAATAAACGAAAGGTTTAAACTAAAGATATAGTGCTCCATGGATATTGACATGCAGCCAGGAACCGTGTTTCCTGACATTTATATGTGCCTGATTCCGATGCCGGGGAAATGCATAAAGCAAAATTGCCTGGGAACTTTATATAAATACAATATACAGGGTTCCCACGGGTCCTTGAAATCCTTGAAAGTTTGTGAATCTGAAAAAAAGATTTCAAGGCCCTGGAAAGTTTTTGAAAATAAACATACATAGATACAGGTCCTTGAAAGTGCTTGAATATTTTTTTGTACAAGAAGTTTTTAAATTCTGTAAAACATTCCACATTATTTCCTCTGGTCCACTAATGTGTTATTTCGCCAATGTGTTATTTCGCCAACACTTTGTGGCCTATGCATACTAGCTTGCTTGATTTACATTAGTTATGGGCATTTATGCGTTACGTGAGTTTGTGTTGTACGTTGCCATGACGTTCACGTGCGCAAAACTGTAACAAGTATCTTACAAGGTAACACGATGTAACCTTGCTCTCACTTGAAACGTGTCCCCACATTAAGATCCTACACATCCTTGAATTTGAGGTTATTGTACCTGGAAAGTCCTTGAAATGTCCTTGAATTTGAAGTTAACCAAGGGGTGGGAACCCTGAATATAGGTAGACCTAAATCCATGTGATCACTTATATTAATGTTATATATATCATCATATCGTCCAGCCTTAAAACTTGTACAGTTTTTTGTCAGTGGTTATTTAAAAACGTCCAATTATGCAGAACATAAAAACATTTTGATAAATATTTAATTGATGAGTTGTCAATACAATATATAGGGTATGATTTTACCCCTAAATTCAGCATATTGATACAAAATGATAACTGCAAATCCACCTTTCGCTGCCTGGAGTCCAGTTGTTTCTGTGAATTACAGCGATAAAGGTACTGGACCTGGTTGAAACACCTAAATGCATTTGCCAATTCGGCGCTGTCAGCGTCTCCCTGTACACAGTCAAGCAGCACTGGACTGGTGTGATATAGGGAGTGGAAATAAGGCAACAAACATGTTGGTGCTTGAATACACTGCCAGCCTGAATAAGCGGGCATAGATAATCGAGACAACATACGAGCGTGTTTTGTTTAATCAGCGGATAATTCATGGATGCAAGAGAATAACATGATACTGTAGCTTCTCGCACTGTTTAGGCGACCTTCGATGAAACCATGGTTTGAAACACGCCGTGTCTTTAGGTGACTCGGTCGTCCAATGGTTGCTTGGCTCTGAATAGACATACCTTTTGCCCAAGCCCATGACGATGCCAAACTCCTAGTAGAGTGGGCACGCACTCCTATTGGGCAATCGAGTCCTTGGAAGGCATAAGCTATTAGACCCAGTAGCCTCTGAAACGTTTTCAGGGGGATCGCCCTGCCTTGCACCAAAGAGGCCAGTGAACTGTGAATGGACTGGATCCTCTGTTCTGATAAGTCCGGGACCATACCCAGAAAAGTAATCGACTGGCAGGGTTGAAGCGTGCTCTTTTGCTTGTTCACAGACAAACCCAGACACGCCTTCAAATGCAAATCGCAGAAAACGCCTGTGGTAACGGGCTATCTGTATGTGAAAGTAAGCGCCCTTTAGATCCACCTTGATGAAATGGACCCCGGGCTAGATGTGCGCGAGGATCTGCTTCACTGTAATAATTTTGAACGCGCGTTTGGCGAGCACTTTGTTTGGCAGTCTTAGATCCAAGATGGGACGCATACCCCCGTTTTTTTTTTTTGGAACAAGAAAATAGCGGCTGTACAGCCCGCATTCCCTCTGCTCCTCGGGTACCATCTCTACTGCCTGCTTGGCCAGGAGGGATGAGATTTCTGCCCGTAGCAGGGGGCGCTCTGTTCTGATAGAATCTGAGAATCTGAACTGAAGAATATAGCCGCGCTTTATAGTGTTGATCACCCAATCTGACGCCGCCGGGAGCGCTCAGGTGGCTCAATAAAGGAGGCGACGGTGTAGACCGTTTGGGCAGTAGATTTGGCAGCATCTTAGACTGCTTCAGCACTTCGGTGAACTTCTCGGAGAAGGCCTCAACCACAACGCCGAATAGACCTTGCGGGCTCAGGGAAAAAAGGGGCGGGTCTCTGCGGGGCATCTGTTTGATGGCTCAGGCCAAGGAAAGACCTATCTATCCATCTCTTGGACGGCTGTTCAGGGGCTGCCCAATCCAACTCCAAATTTGCCACCGCCTCTGTGAGGATGGACTGAGTGCAGCTAGCCTCTGAGGGGACCTCAAACCAAGCACCCGGGTCAGAGGCACTCGTGGACATCCTTCCCACAGCCGAACAAGACCATTTCCCGCGCTTCTTTCGGAGGGTGGGAACTATCCTCAGCATAGGTGAGAGGGGGGCTCTGGTGTGCAAGGGTGACGTGGACGTTGGGCCGACGCCAACCCCTTGGTAGAGTCCTCTGAAGAAGCTCTCTGTAGTCTACCGGCCTGCGGCTCGAAGGTGGTGGGCGGTGGAGAAGCAGGAGTCGGCAGGCCGCCGCTGCGAACTACTGCCAGCCTTGCATGAAGGATCTTGATTGGCAATTCCTCGCAGGCTCTGCAATCTGATTATTTTAGTGCCGCCTCAGCGTGGGTGCGAAATCGACCGGCCCACCACACATGCGGCAAAGAGACATTCTTGGAATGATAATCCACCGGAACGCAAGAGGGGCTGTCCACTCCAGTCGCGTAGGTCAATTGCAAAACCAGGCTCCAGGTGAAGAAGAAAGATTCTGAGATATTTTGGCGCCCGACGCCGCCTATATAGTGGCTGATACAGCCAATCAGGCGAATGCTCGAGCGCCATTGGCTATTTGCAACCAAAAGAGTGATTTAATCAGGCTTCAGCATTTCGAGGAAAATGGTTTCTCCTTACGTAATGTCAAGGAACCAACTCCATAAGGGACCCGCAGTCACTCCGGCCGACCGCGACGTCAGGCGGATACCCTCTATTAACTGTGTTTACATGGACCCTAAACCGCTTGTAATCAGACTGCACAGTCGGAATAAAAATGTTGCCATGTCAGTCAGAATGAATTGGCCAAATCTGATTAATTAGGATTGAAAGGTGTGGTTTATTCCTTTTCTAATCCATTCGATAGGACATGATTGGATTGGAAACCAAAACATGAAAGTTCTGCACATTCTGCCATTCTGTAACATGACGACGGTCAAAAAAAGCTATTGTTGTTAAATATAGTGTCATAAATGACTGTCGTGTCATTTTAAAATTCTCCTTCATGTCTGTGAAATGTTGTCCCAGCAGTCGTTTGCTTCAGACTGTCATCGACAGATGTCTTGTTTTGGCCGCAGGAAGGGGCATTTATACTGCTTAATAAATTTAAGCAGCACGGCGCAAAACTTCCCGAAATAGATAAATATTACGTCTTTTTTTTTTCTTTTTTTTTTTAACAAAGAAAAGTGTGTATGTGCCAACAGCGGGACAGTCTGTATATTCCAGCAGTGAGCGCATGTTAAAAGATCAAATCCAATTTGAAGCTTGCGACATAAACATGCACTTTATTTAAAGTTCATGTAAACACTATGTTCAGATTCATCAATCGGAGAGTGTCCATGTGAACGTAGCTACTGATAACGTTAATCTTTATTCTAAAAAAGAGACATGCATGTTATTTTCCTGCTTTTACAAAAGATTGATTCATTTTGTGAATTGCGAGGCATCCACATTTCTGAAAAGTCAATATTGGCTTAATCATCTTATTAGGAAATTTATGATGCATGCATAATCAGAATATTCAAAGTAGACAATGTCTGTAGACTTGGAATTAAAGCCTCTTTTGTTTCCCCGTTATTATTTGATTTACGGGACCAGACACCGGTTATCTTGCCAAGAAAGATTTTATTCTTATATGTCAGGAGAGAAACTTCAAGATGTTGTATTCATGCCAGGTCTATGCGTTTCCGTGTTTCTCTGAGGTAGTACAGTAAGATTGAGCTTTTATACATCACAGAGAGTCTTACAGCTTCCTTGTAAGGTAACAAAACATGTTGCTCTGAGCTTCTTAAAATTAGAACGTATGTCATACGTACACGTTATGTTTAACATGTCACAATTCACTTCCATATTAAGAACTATCCTTGTTGTTTACATTGTACACACCCCATAGCAAAATATAGCTTCCCCCTGTCTGACATATGATCATCCCATGGATCCATGCTATCTATAGTTCCCTCATGCATTCAAACTCATGCTTTTGAAACTTCATAAGATGATACAACTGATTATGAATATTAATAAAGAATAATAATACAGATACATAATATTTAATAATAAAATAATATTAAAAGATGAAATTTTGAATCTTCAATGTCAAATCTCTGTGAAAAATTTCCATGCTGCTAAAAACATTGTTTTGAATGTCAATGGCTGTGTTGTGATGCATATTTTTGCCACTGAATGCTAAGTTGTTAGGACGATTACAACTGACATTTTATTTTGGGTCTGAGTGTGTAGTGTCAGCATGTGTAGTGATGGTCTATTGATCAGTGTAGTGTTTTTAGCCTGAAGGCAGTGAACGATGAACTGCCATCCCCACAGATGCTGCTTTAGTCGATCTTTACTAGCAGATTGCAAAACTGAATTTTCAACAGCCATTGCCAAAGTATTCAGTCAAATGATCCCTCAGAAATTATTCTAATTTGCTTATTTGGTGCTCAAGAAACTTATCAATGTTGAAAACAGTTGTGCTACTTAGTATTTTTGTGGAAACCTTGATACATTTCAGAATTATTTTGAATAGAAATGTCAAAAGAACAGCATCTATTTTTAAATAGAATTTTTTTGTGTAACATTATAAATGTCTTTACTGTCACTTTTGCTCAAATTAATGTGTCCTTGCTAAATAAAAGAACCCCCCCCCCCCCCTAAAAACCCAGATTTTGAAAGTTCTTGAAAGAATCTCATCATTAGAAATATGCGACTGAAGTTTATTTTCACAAGCTCCCTGGTGATTTCAGTTAAATATAAAAGTATATATATTTGCTTCTGCTGTACTCTATATATATATTTTATATATATATATATATATATATATATATATATATATATATATATATATAATCCCTTTATAAACCCAATCCCTTGGGTTTGTCATGTTTTTCTCTTTGATTTTCCCATAATATGTGAAGTCCGCTCAGGATCCAGTATTTTTGAGCACATTTTGGCCAGCATCCAGGTTATAAATTATACATGGACTCCAAATGGAATGGTTTGACTTGGAATTAATTGTCCTTGTCTATGCTTTTGGAATTAAAAATACTCTTAAATACTCGTATATAGAATGTCGTTTCTAACACAGGTTTGTTTCCTCGTATCTTCTCCAGGTGCCGAAGTCAGGCGAGCAGGTGGCTCATAATACAGCAGAAGCGTGTGTGGACACGTCGAGCACCACGAAACAAGTGTCCTACAAGACCGAGATCATCGCAGGAGTGCCCATCATCACCACCACACAGGTCACACAGCAGCCGATAACCCCATTACATATATCACATAGTTCATACCAGGGTCAAACTAAAACTATTAAAACATTTATGTTAATTGAAATAAAATAATATATAAATATTAGTTGGAAAAACTTAAACTAAACTTCCTTGGCAATAAACTAAAATAAGTTTAAGTTGAAGCTCTAAAATTATTTACTGGAAATAAATAAAAGCTAAAACTAACTAAAACTAAAACTTAAAATAAATAAAAAACCTAATAAATTGACAAAAGCACATAAAATTACTAAAAAGTCAAAGACAAAAAATAACACTGTTTTTTACTAATGTAACGCATTTGAATAAAACAAATGAATGTGTTAAATGCTGTTGCATTTCATTTGTTTTTAGGAAAAGGGTGAAGATCAGAACGGTGCAGACAGGAGCGGGCTGAGGAAACCTCATGGTCCGCTGCCGTATTACCTGAGCCGGAGTAACCAGGACCAGTCGGTCATAAAAGCCGGATTTTGTGTCAAACAGGGAGCTGTGGTAAGTAAGAGGTGCAGAATGCATGAAATGATAATGTGCCGTTAAATCTGTAAAGCCTGACATACTGAATAGTTTATTGAATATTTAGATAAAGTAAAAAAATAAATACAAACAAGTTGATGTGTTTTTTGATGAGTAACATGTTTGATACTTCAGGCTTTTATGCTCATATATGACACAGAATAATATAGAGATCATACTCAAAGACCTCAAATCATACCTCATACTCAATGGGGGGGGGGACACCTCAAATTTATTCCGAGGCCCAAACTGAGCAGAAATATGCAATTTGGTGCAGCTGCTGATATATGGCCAAAAAGTATCATGAAATTTGTATCGTTTGTAATGTAGATCTGTGAGATCTTTAAAACAGTATAGACTACTTTCATAACATACATATAAATATCAGCTTTCACTCTATATCTTCCAAATAATATGTCTTCGTAAGATTACTTTTAAATGCTTAGTTTTATGATCAAAGCTCTGTAGCTTTTATTGTGGGGGAAAAAGTATTCAATGCAATATGATGATGATGGAGAAATAAACTTTTCTCAAAAGCCTGATGTATCAATGTATGTGATGATATATCAGTTTAGATAGACATTTTAATGTATGTAGAATCAAGTAAACCAGCAGTGTTTATCTTGAAACAATAATAACAATATAAAAGTTATTCTTACATTTATTCTATAAAAATCAGTAAACATTGCACAGCAAAAGAGACATGTGTTCTTATTATGCAGCAGATTATGTACAAAAGTTTTTTAAGCAAAGTTTTAATCATTTTAATCATTTAAAGAAATGTGTGTATCCAATATTACACCGTAGGCTTTATAGGGTTATAGGTGCGTTCACATTAACGAAATATAGGTGAAATGTCACAGGGAAAAAAGAACCAGGTTGTATTGTCAATAGCATAGCAATGTATAAAGCGCAGTTCACACCAAAGTCACTTTCAGACCAAGCAGCTTTCTGGCACATGACCAACTCAAACATAAACCAAATCTATCTGGGGGATGTTTTCGCCCCCACGCAAAAAAACTCCTTATTGTGTGGATTCTCATTAAAACGACTTGCTGTCATGTCAAATGCATAATACTGCCTGCATGCCTTTAAATTCTGCAAACTGAAGTGTCTTTTTGTCTCTCTGTAGCTGAAAAACTGGAAGAGGAGATACTTCATACTGGATGACAATGCACTCAGCTACTTTAAATCAGAAATGGTCAGTCTCTCCCTCTCTTTCTACCTCCTCCTCCATGTCTCCAGAGTCCTGCGTCTTTGAATGCTGCTAGAATCCATTGACCTGTTTGACCCTTTTGTTTCATTGTGTTTTGCACCTGTGCGTCCATGAGCCCGTCTGTAATCTCCCATCTGATAAGTGAAAGTCCGGCCTGTGTATTGTTCATGCCATCTGATCCTGTATCCAATCTCATTTCAGCAATGAAGCATATTTACATATGTGCCCCCAAAATTAGACCAGTGACTCATGTGGGAGTGAAAGCGTGTGTGTGTGTGCACGTGCTTGGGTGGTTGTTTGAACTTGCTCACAGTGTTATGAATTCCTCTTGCTGTGTTAACAGTCAGTCTGTGTCTAAACATGTCTGCATCAGTGGCGATTTGGTTTAGGAATACACAGGAAGAACATTTCCCTTTTAAATTTCATCTGAATTTTGATCAACTTATTATTATATTTAGAAACAAAATTTAGTTTTATTTCAAAATATTCTGACGCAGTTTATATATATATATATATATATATATATATATATATATATATATATATATATATATATATATATATATATATATATATATATATATATATATATATATATATATATATACATACAGTTGCAATCGGAATTATTTAACCCCCATTGCAAATCAGGTTTATTGGCCAAATTTACAGAATGTTTAAATGCCCTGCTCGCGCGCATCCATATAATGGCAGTGAATAGCGTCAAGCTTTTTTTTTTTTAAAAATGCAAAAGTATCACAGAATAGACCCATGAAACACGTCATATATTCCAAGGGTTCGGGGGTATACAATTTGTTGAAAAAAAATCCCAGACATTATGTATTTATTTAACAAAATTCCTAACCTTGGCCGTTGGTCTTCTATGCACGGCACGCGTTCATGACACTCTATTAGCAAAGTAGTTAACTCGGACTCGCCCAGGAAAAGCACACAAGTTGTGGAAATCAAGATTTATAAAAACGCAACATAGTCGAGTCGAGCACAGATCAGCTGGCAAGGTCAGGATTTTCATTAAATAATACATTAATAGTTTAAGTTTGTTTTTCACCAAACCATATCATACATCCCCAGAACACTTGTAATATATGACACGTTGCATTGGATATTTCTGTGATACTTGTGCATCTTTTTTTTAAAAGCTTGATGCTGGTCACTATTCACTGCCGTTATGTGGACGAGCGCTTTTAGGACTTTTTTTTTTTATTATCCTTTTGTGGTCTGATAAAGAAAGAACGGAATACTGCATTAGAACTACACCAGGGTGAGTAAATGATGACTTAATTTTCATTTTAGAGTGAACTATTGTAATTTTGAAAAGTTAATGGCAATTTCAACCCTGGGTTTTGAAGCCCTGCTTTAAACATTGTGAATTACTTGCCCTACGGGTAAAGTGTTGGGGAGTACGGATGGGTGGACAGTTGTTTGACATATGACATATGTTTCCTCTTACAAAAAAGCAACTTCCATGTCGTCTTGCCTGATGAGGGAGCCATCATTGGCTCACTTTTCGGCTGTGGTGGTTTAAAATTCTGGTAAACGGTTTATAAATTGTTTTGACTGAGGGGGCAGAACAATGGAGAGTCGTTCCACTGTTCAAACACACAACTTCCTGTTGAAAGTTTTTGACAAACAATATTTCCCACAGATTTATAGTAGCCTAATTATTTTTATTCCCATGAAGTTAAGAATAGCAGAGACTGATCTTCTGCCTCTGACAGTGAAAACTATAGGCCTACATTTTTATTTATGCAGACAAAATGTCCACATTTTAACATATACAAACTAATAAGCTTAGTGTGATATATTTGTCAGTCATACATGCATAAAACAGGTGCGATTTATGTTATAGTTCTAATAAACTGAATGTTTTAAATGCATAATAACCAGGGTTATGTATCATCATATGTAAATCCAATTTGCTTCAGACATTTTAGCTTGTTCCACAGCTAGCCATATTGTAACCATGTCCAATTAAAGTAGTAATTTGAATAAATGTATTTTGTAAATATGATTTAAAAAAATCAAATGTATGCAAATAATTAATAATAAAATATACCATGATTTTTTTATTATTATTTTTTGTGCAGAGATCTTACCTGTTTCTAACCTGTTTCATGACTGACAAACATGTTTCACATTAGTTTTTAATGATAAAACTGTGGAAAAAGAATACGCAATTAAAATACATAAATTTTTTTTTGTGTGTAGTTAGATAGTTCTGACCCTAAATTGTGATCAGATGAGCCATGTTCAAATTCATTGTAAAATACTTAATATACGCATACATATTCATCAGTCGATGTGTAAATAATGTATAGCAGTGATACTGTACAAATATATCTAACACGCTATAAATAGTATAGCGATATCTGGACTACCTGATACGATGTGACAACGGTTTCGTTAAACGTTGTTAAAAGGCTTCATATTTTATCCAAAATACAATTCTTGACCTATGTTCAAATGTGAAACTGTCAGAAATCATACAGAAATAATTGAACTAAATAAAATCAAACTGAACCAAACCGTGACCAGATTTCAGATTTCCGGATCTGATATGGACTGAAATCAGTCTAATGGACTTGCGATATGTGGTGATGCAATACTATTATTGTAAAACAACATTAACAGTGACATCTTGGGTGACAAGAGCTTGTTAAAGGAAGCTAGTGTGTGTGTGTGTGTGTGTGTGTGTGTGTGTGTGTGTGTGTGTGTGTGTGTGTGTGTGTGTGTGTGTTTGTGTGTGTGTGTGTGTGTGTGTGTGTGTGTGTGTGTGGCCTGGTAAACCCTACGTTATGGGGACAAAATGTCCCCACAAGGATGGCAATATCCGAAATCCTTGTTCGTGTGGGGACATGTTTTGGTCCCCGTGAGGAAATCAGCTTATAAATCATACTAAGTGATGTTGTTTGAAAATGTAAAAATGCAGAATGTTTCCTGTGATGGGTAGGTTTAGGGATAGGGTTAGTGTAAGGGAATAGAATATACAGTCTGTACAGTATAAAAATCATTGTCTATGGAAAGTCCCCATAAAACATGAAAACACAGTGTGTGTGGTTTAAGAGTGCACACGTACTTGAATATGTGGTTTACGGGGACTCTCCATAGGTGCAATGGTTTTTATACTGTACAAACTATATATTCTCTCTGCTTACACTAACCCCAAAACCTACCCATCACAGAAAACGTTCTGCATTTTTTTTTAATTAAAAAAACAATAACTCTGTTTAGTATGTTTTTCAACTCATTTGGTTTACAAGGACACAGGAAGTGTCCTCATAAACCATGTTTACATTGTAACATTGTAATACCCATGTCATTATACACATTTGTGTGTGAGGAGCGCAGGCATATTGTAGGCAGGAATGAGGCTTGGTCAAAGGCTAAATCATAGAGTAGATGTCAATAAAGTCTATTTCAGGGCTGATAATCACAGGCCTGCGCTCGCTGTGTGATTTCATCCTGCTTGGGCCTGTACTTCCTCTCTGCACACACTCAGCGCAGCTGGAATGTTTGCTCAGTGCTTGTACAGTCGTTCACATGAACTAAAGATCATTTTGATTAGCTGAATGAAACTCTGTTTTTAGGACCGAGAACCGTTACGAGTTGTTCCTCTGAAAGAAGTAAATAAGGTGCAGGAGTGTAAACAAAGGTCAGTGCTGCTTCATTTGTGCTTTTGTTTTGTTTTTTGTAAAATTGTTTCCAAATATGCTTCTGCTATACCCCGTCTTTTCATTTGCTCAACAAACAAAGTCCCTCCCCATCCATAGGAGGACAAACTGCTCAAACAAGTGTCACGCAATGCTCAATTAGTGTCTTGATGGCTTACCGAGGCCCTGTTTACACCTAGTGTTTAGATGCATTTCCGTCAGTCCGATCACAATTGAACACCCACATGCACAGAACCAAGCACAACCTTGATTTTTGATCAAGATTTTTTCTTGATGTACATGTTTAATGCGTCTGCAAAATCATCTGGATAGCAATGCACTCTATTTTAACCATCTTATTTGAGTAGAAACATCTTCTAAACATCTCAAAAGAGCAGATTCACTTACATTCTACATCATAAATATGAAAAAATCTGACGAATTACTTTTTTTAGGAAACATTCGTGACATTAGCAATAACTTGCAGATGAGAATTTTTTAAATGGCATATTCCGGATTAAATCATTCATTGAACAAATGGAATTTTTTTTATTTTTTATTTTTTTATCTCCAGGCCGCCCAGTTTATCTTAATGTTACCATGTGACAAATTTTACCAATGTCTAAAAGTTCCACAGTTTGGGACTTGAGCAGACCCTTCATAATAGTGCACAAGTAAACATTAATAAACAATAACAGCTTTCTCATCATGTATCTGTACTGCTGTAATGTTTCAATGGTCGAAAATGTTCCCTATAATTATGTTGTGTCTGATATTGATTCATGTTTTTAGTGACTACTTGATGAGGGACAATCTTTTTGAACTGGTTACTACCTCAAGAACTTTCTACATCCAGGTAGGAATGTCAGATTCATGTTAATTTTATGTAATTTATGTATTGATGGTGAACTAAATGCAATATTACAATGGCGTTTCAGTGGCAGGTGAAAAAAAAAAAAAGAAAAAAGAATAAAATAGCTTTATATGATTTGAGAATATGCGTTTTTCAAGAATAAAGTAAAGTTTTGAGGATAAAGTCATATTTGGGAGAATTCATGGTTATGTATTCAATTCAATTCACATTTATTTGTAAAGCGCTTTTCACAATACATATCATTTCAGGGCGGCTTTACAGAAAATGGATGTCTACATTACAATTTAGAGTAATTAGTTTTCAGAGGTGACTGTGTCCATCTCAATATGTCCAGATGTCAGTTCTAAGATAATTCAAATCATGCAGTTAGCTAACATCATGTATTCATTTAGACAGAAACAATGATCTCATTAAAGCAGTTGTAGGGAAACCTGGGTCAGACTTTGGGGATATGTATTGAAAAATTAGTAATTTTTCAATTAATAATTATTCATACGGGTGGACCCAGATAATCATACATGTTAAATCTCCCAAAAAGGGATAATATTTTCCCTGCATCTGTATTCATATGTGTACATAGAAAATTAATCACAAGGGATTATGATTAATGGCATATGTAGACTATATTTTACAGACAGGTTATTATCAGCTCAATTGTATATTAATACTCAATCACGATGGATTATAATTAAATATTTAATATATCAATTATGTCTATCATAGATCTATCGTCAGGATAATCTTAAAGGGGATTAATTTATAATCAAATCATCTGTTTGTCCAGCAAACCTGATCATTCGATCTAATCAAACCTCACCAAAATGATCCTACTTATTGACTTTCAAGAGAAGTTATACCTCTGGCCACAAGGGACAACCTTCCTGGTCTATAACGATGCTGTTTAAGTATCAATAAATGTTGTAAAGCACGTAGCTTTGGATCTTTATACATTAAAGGGACTTGAATGAGCAGAGAGAGAATCAATAAATGAATATAATGCATTTAATAAAGGAAAACTACGTATACAGTTACTAACATTACAATAAATGTATTTACAAACACAATAATGGCAACGGCACAATGAAAGAGAAAGCATCAATAAAGAGAGAGAGAATGAGAGAGAGAATCTGGGAGGATCAGTGGCAAATTACAGACCTTAAAACCTTTGAGGGACAACACGGGGAAACACATCTTAATGCTCTGAAAGCCCGGTACGAATACGTGCACTGGTTCGTTGTGTGGCTGCTTTGAAGGCATGTGGATGTGTTCCCTGGAAGAGTCACGTAAGATTAACAGGGTTTATTTCTCCTCCTCAGGAGTATGAAGTGAGTGTCACATCTCTCCGGAATTCCCTTTTAGAGGTCGTAAAACTCATGACATGGTCCAGAGACCTTACACAGTTATTACAAGTTGTGATCATAATGATGACAATATATAGAAACGTTGGCAGTGGTGCATGTTGATTCAGAGTTTGCTTCATCTGAAGTCCTCACAGGAGTTGGAGTCATAGGTGTTGGGTCATCTAAAATCTTCATAAGAAGCTGGCCTGGAACCAAACAGGAGCTGCCATAATCTTTAGTTACCTCAGGATGGGCATCCCAAGGTAGAAACAGAAAGCATCTGGAAAAAAAATTAGCGTAGCAAACTGCTCTACTGGAGGCCCATTGATGTCTAGAAACAGAACAGAAGAAAGGTTTTTGGCCTTCAGGCAATTCTCCTCTTGTTAGCAGTATCACTCATAGCTGAAAAACTACGTTTATATTAATCTGAGGAGGCCAGGTAGGTTTTGCTAGCAGAAATCAGCCTCTTGATCATCTTCCCAGGACTATCACCTTCAAGTTTCCACAACCTCTACTCCTCAATAGAAGCTCTGGTGGGTACTCCAAGATGCTTCCTTTTCACCATACAGGACAAGGGAATCACGGTCTTTGGGCCAACAGGAAGGCTGGCAGGAGTCAGGGAGACGTATAGAGTAGGGCTGTTGGAACGAATTCCGAAATTCAAATAGAATTCGAATATTAAAAAAATCAATACTATTCGAATGCTGAAGTTACTATTCGAATATTGCTATTTATGTATATATATATTTTTTAAATTATGCAATCTTGCCTTTCTCGCCGCCTTGGCTTTACACGCATGTGAAAATGAAATGCTTTTTTTTTCGTCTGATGAACAATAAAGTTTTTGAATCGTAACACAATTGTGCACGTTATCCATGCTGTATCATCATAACAATACTGTCAAAAATGGTTAAAAGCACTGAGCTTGTTGGAACCGTCTAGTCGAACTGAAAAGAACGATATAAGTTTCAGAATTTTAGGTGGTGTTTTCGCGGAAATATTAGCCGAAAACCATCGGAAGCGAGTTAACCATATTCAGCACGAATAAATGTTTATTGTAATGTTCTCTAGTGGACTGAACGTGTAACAACAACCACATTCTATAGTGTCATTGGTGATCCATAAGCATGTGTAATGTCGTAAATATTAATAATATGATTAATTATTCAAATATTAAATAAAATAAGGAATGGAATTCAAATATAAT
This sequence comes from Meda fulgida, assembly GCA_030578275.1. Classification (NCBI taxonomy): domain Eukaryota; kingdom Metazoa; phylum Chordata; class Actinopteri; order Cypriniformes; family Leuciscidae; genus Meda; species Meda fulgida. The sequence goes on from CM060627.1 coordinate 24,578,421, forward strand.
TATAGAGGAAGATTGTCAGCCCTAGTACAGAGAGATTATAAATGGCAGCCTGAAGAAACTGCACCTTTTTGATATTCTCCTTGGTGGCTTCTAGTGAGATTCCATTGTACATGCATGATGTCATCCTCACTTCTGCCTTTGCTGGTGTTGCTTCCATGGTCTCCAGGATCTCCATAGACAAACAAGTCCACCAACTGGCATCAGTGAGAGGGGTTTCGATTTTGCAGATTCATAGAGAGGCTTTGTAACTCACGCAGCACATCTTTCATCAGTGCAAGGTCTTTAACAAAACTGTGCTGCTGAGTTTCCTCAATAGTCCACTGCATTTTCACCGATCCAAAATTAGTGCAGGAAACATCCACAGACACATTCTGCATTTGTGTGGAAAGTACTGGAAAGTCCTGCCAAACAGCTCTGGCAGTGTTGAAACTGATGACAGCTCAGCGAATGGAGAAAATCTGCCCAATCTTCAGCAGTGAGATTTTTAACATGAGTGGCAGCATCAGAGCAGTCTGGCTTTTTCTTTTAGATTGGTGGTAAACTACATCCAGTTACAGACTTGCATGCATTGTGCACTGCCAACTCTAGCTTGAGTGTAGCCTTCAGTAAAGAGAATTATATTGTCAACTTTGCAATCAGCCCACTCTCTCTTTCTGTCATGACTGATGCTCCATCTGGGGAAATGCTGATAAGGTGTGATTTTAAATATTTATTATCCAAACCTGCTGTCAAAAGGGTCTTCTTAAGTGCTTGATACAATGCCTCGGCTGTTGTTCCTTTAACTAGCTCTTCAAGATCAAGGACAATGTTTTCAATATCCTCTCTGCCTGTCACATCTGCTCTCAAGTAAATGAAATAGATTTAGCCAAAATTACATTTCATCAACTGTCAAACTCACAAAAGAATCATCAGACTTCAATGCAGATATCATTGACTTTTTTCCTTTTAGTGGCAATGTGTTCAATCATGGCGATACAAGTAGGATCTGATTGGTGTGAAGGGGGCATTTTTGCTCCACTGACCTCTTGTAGAATATAGAATCTTGTAGAGTCTGTTCATTTTACTGAATGCTAATCTTTCTTTTACCTCAAAGTAAAGCTGTTCTTAGATTGCTGTTTCTCTGACAAGAGTGTCTTTAACCTTCTTAGTTTGTGTAGAGGATTTCTGTTTCTTTCTGGGCTTCAGTTTTGTATTTTCTTTTCTTCCTCATGGCACATACATTCAGTGCTTGGACTCTCCCTAACACATTTTTTGTGTTCAGTCCACCTGAATACATTTTTTGTTTGTACACATTCGTTTTACATTTATACATGCAATACGTCCAAATTTGTGTTCATTGATGTACAGCCATTGGGTGTATTGTTTCCTCTATACTTTAGGGCAGAAGGAAAAACCAAATCTACCAAACTCCTCTCTTACCAAATCTAGCAACCAAAAATACAGCAACCCAGTAACCTCGAGGCTCTAGCAATATTTATTTTTATATTTTTTTTTTTTGGGGGGGGGGGGGGGGGGCCAATCTTAAGCAGTGAGATTTTAACATGAGTGGCCATTTTTCTGGTCATTTTAATCAGGTGGTAATTAGTCTCAAAGGTTTGAGAGGCGCTGATGTAAATAATTTCAAGCATGAATAAATGTTTTAATTGATTGTTTTTTTAATCATATTTACAAAATGTTTCAATAAAAACATTAAAGTTGTCTGTATTTTTCTGTCTCAGTCGGACAGCCCAGAGGAGATGCACGGCTGGATCAAGGCTATCTCTGGGGCCATAGTGGCCCAACGGGGTCCTGGACGCTCAGCAGCCTCTGTAAGAATTTGCTTTGTTTAGTGACACATTCTGAGTTCTCAGCCGATTTGTGCTCTTCTGGACTGATTTGCCATTTGTGACGTGTTTTGTAGCTACCCACACTGTCCATGTCCTGCCCAACCATGATTCTCTTCAAATTTCAAAATATCCCTAATTATGTTGGCCGATGGAACAACCAAAGTTCTTAAAAGGATAGTTCACCCTAAATCTAAAACTTTGTCATTATCCACTCAAAAACTAGCGTAATTTACCAGACTTTATCAGACGACATACACTACTATAGCCTCTTTGTGTCGGTCTGTCTCTCTTGGGCTTTTCACACTTAAAATAGTTAACCCTGGCTCATTCTAAATCCTAGGTAAACGGAACCCTGTGTTATCTTGCTTCACATTTCACATCACTCATAATTTACCAAGGGTGAACAATTAAACCTGGGTGTTAATAAGCTGCCGTTTCACACTTTACATTCTTAAACCCTGGGTTAACAATCGTATTTTTATATTTGTGGTGTCGGTGTCACTGATTAGACGAACGGCGCAAGCTATATGTTTACATAGAGGCTCTACCATTGCACATCCTCATATTATATATTGCCAACTGTACTATCAAGTTAATCCTGAATGGACTTTTTCGGACTATACAGGTAAGAATGACATGGTCTCTTCACTCCAATTGTAGCGTTTTCAGTCACTATTTGACATTTTTCAAACGCTGAAACTATTGTTTATACAATGAGCACGTGAGGCACGTGATTGGCTGTCGGTTGCTAAGTATCTAGTCGCAACATTCTAACACTGAATCGTTTCCAAAGACTAGACCTTATGTAGCCCCGCCCCTTTTCAGCGCTCCGCTCATTGTCTTTTGTCTTCCGGTTTGTATTTTCACTGCGATCTTACGTATTTATGAATGAACGGCTCATTTAAAAAAATTCTGACATTCGTTAAGACATCTGCTTTAAACATTACAATGCTCATGATAACTTTCGTTAACTTTACAATAAGTAAATCCATTTCACCAGTTAATTACCCCGAATTACGCGATGCCGAGGATTTTGAATGGGGAAAAGTGCAACGCTCAATATGGTGGAATAAGTCACGCCTTCTAAATAAGAGCCAATCGCTGATTGGTAAAGTCATCGTGTCACTGCAGCTGCCGTTAGAAGCTCCGGTTCCTATAGAAACATACAGACATTTCAAAGATGGCTGCTGAGTGAAATGACTTGTCTTAACCCAGGGTTAAGCTCAGTGTGAAAAGCCCTTTTGTCTCTTGTTCTTCCGTGTCCGTGCCTAACGAATGTGCGCTGTGTTGCAGATGCGACAGGCCAGACGGCTCTCAAACCCTTGTATACAGAGGTATACATCCTGCAATGGTGAATGCAGCACGTATGTGTTGAGATCAAACCGCTCGCACTTTGTCCCCATTTGTTTGCACTCAGCCCCCTGCTTAGAGTTTAGAGGCTTGTAGACTTTGAACAAGATCTGAGCAGGGTAGAGCTGCCTCACCTAAACAATCCAACCTCGCAGACCTACCCCGCACTAAAACCAGTCATGCTAGAGTAACCTTTGACACCCATCATCCCATTCACTCTTTTAATATACTTTCGGTACATCCATAACATCTCATCCACTCATCTGATTACCCACACTTCTCTCTAAGGCTCAGTAATGCAAATATGTGATAATGGTGATTTTCAGAGAGATATTTGAATGTCATTTACAGTAAAAACCTAAATTAAAAATTGATTCTTTTTTTAAAATAAGTAAATTTCTTAATATTTTAGTATACAGATGAAAGACAATTCTGAATGCAAATAGAATGCCAGAGACATTTAAGCGGCTTTTCCACCGAAACAACCATTCTCATTGCTTAACAGTTCCATTCTGTGCCGATCCGGACTGATGACGGAGCTCTTTGGAATGTAATACAAATGCATCAGTCGTTTCCTTGTTAACACAAGAGTTTACAGATGGTATGAGATGTAAAATAGCGACAGCATTATGGAGGATGATCAGATATTTATTTTAATTTTATTATTAACTCGTGATAAATTTGTTCAAATAACGCGCTTGGCCAGCTATTGAGAAACTGGCAGCCAAGCAACAGACAAGTGACCAATCCTGAGTGGCGATGTCACTACAAATATTCTATCTGCCGTGCTGAACCAAGCTCAAGTGGAAATATAACTGAAATTTAAAAAGGTTCTGTATTGTAAGTTTAGGTCTTTGATTATTTGGCTGGTATTGCCACATTTTTCATAATCATTAGCAACATTTCTTCCTCATATACTGTACAGTATATATTATCTTCAACATATTATCAAATCTATATCGTATTGTATTCATTATATTGAACCCTAACTCACATTTAACTTTACCTACATTTACTTACATTTTACAATCCATTTCATATCTTCACCTGTTTTTACTTTAAAACTTGCTTTGATGTTTGATGTTATAGCGATCTATTCTAGTTTTGGAAAGTCAAAATCTTAATACTAGTGAAAAGAGATAGAAGTTTGTTTAACTAAATTGTAATGCATGGTGTGAATGGTGAATTCCACATAGGTGATATGAGGGAATGAATCTAGCACATTTTATTGGACATAAAGGTTTTTACTATTCACCAGTGTGTCAATCAGGCTGACATCTAAAACAGGAAATAGCATAATCACAGCATAGATTTTTTGTCTTTTAAACTGAATAGGCTCAGCATAAATTGAATAGATTTTGATATACATGTAAAAAATAAAAAATAAATCAGAAGTGAAAAACAGTTTTATTCTACATAATGGCAACCATGTTGAGGTCACATGACCAGCCTTGAACCAAGTTCATAAACACATATTTTAGATGAATGCACCTAATGAAGATGAAACAGCCAGCAAAACATAGATAAAAATGACTTGGTGCACCTTTTTAAGGATTTTTCAGTAAATTATGTCATCATTTACTCACCCTCATTTTGTTGATTTGAATATGCGTGAACTTCCAAATAAGTCAGCAAGTCATACAGGTTTGGAGTGACAAATTATGACAGAATTTTCATTTCTGGCTAAGCTATGCATTGTGAAAAAGAAGTGCACTTAATTGTATTGAGTGTGCATTTGTAGTGTACTTAATTTTAAAAGTAGGTTACTACTAAAATAATATGAATGATTTTAAGTGTATTAAAGAGATTACTGTACTGGTTCTTAACACACTTTTAAGTACTTCTTTAAAAGGTGAACTTTGCAATAATGTAAAATTATGCAAATAATGTCACGCAAATTTTACATCATTATATTGTAATATACTAAAGCACAAAGTAATTGGTGATAATTTTAACTGCAGTGTGTTATTTGATATTTCATAGTTTTAAAATATATTTAAAATGTACTAAATTGCAACTTCAGCACTGCAAATGTGTAGCTACAAATATATGTAAAACATGACACACATTTTAATGTAAATTACATTAAAATACATTTAGTTTACCATAAATGCCTGTCAGAACACTCAAATCATATTTCAAAGACTGTATGAAGTAATTGTAAAATTACTACATACAAATATGTACTTAAGTCCTACTGAAGATATATATGAGTATAACTAATACATTTTTATTTAATTCTAAATAACATTTAAGCAATTAAGTGCCTGGAAACATTACATTCAGTTTGCACTTAAGTATTCTTTTAAATTATTTATTTTTTTCCATAATAAGTACTCTTTTTTAAAGTATACCAAAGTGTACTTCTTTTAATGTTAAGACCTGTTCACACCAACACAAATTTGTGGCACGAAAATTCAGTCCCATTTTTGCATAATGTTTGTCTGTTCATATTAATGTGGGGAAAAAAACTGCAGATGGGCTGAATGAAAAGGTAAATTTACTCTCAGACAGTATTCATGCAAATGTTTGTGTCAATCTGAACAGACGCATTAACAACTGTTCGTTCAAATAGAAATGCGAACATTCGACTTGGTCTGAACAGACTATTAGTTTGGAACTTTTTATGATGAATCCTTGTCCTATCTGTGACTTCCTCTAATGCCGTTTTAGCTGATGTCCACCTCTCATTCTTTCCTTTCAGAGATTAAATGTGACACTGAGACACTAACAATCGAAAAACGACTCCTCCTTCACTACCAGCTTTCCTGTTCCTGCTATATCCCAGAATGATCTACAGCCTGCCACTTGCTGTAACTTTCACTGCCACTGTTTGCTGTCGTGACCCATGTCCTAAACTGTACTAAACTTCCTGCTGTACTTCTTTCTTCACCTGCTCCTTGTTCTTGAGTTTTTGCTCCGTCTTCCCTCTCTCCCAAAGCCGTTTTCTCTGACCTGACTTTTGCAGCAATCTAGCCGTGCTGTTTCTATAACCGTTACTCAATCTCTGCAGGAGCATGCTGAACCCACCTCCGTGTTCTACTACAGCGAACCGTGTCTCCCAACTCCTCGCTCACCCCTCCCCACCGAACGGCATTACCCAGAATGCCGTTCCCCCTCGGGCCCTCAGCATGGCGTGGGAGGGGCCAGACTTGAACAGCCTGCCGCACGGGGCCCGAGTGCGCCTGTCGCTCCAGGAGATGCCCCAGTCGCTCCAGGAGATGCCCCAGTCGCTCCAGGAGATGCCCCAAATCTTCAAGTGAATGTTGATGACTCGTCGCCATGGCAACAGAGAAGCAAAGTAATGCAGCCTCCAGTTTGCCCTATAGATAAAGAGCGCCAAGTTACCGAGGTGTAACAATGTACTTGGTATATTACACACACATTACAACAAACTATTAACGTCAAAAGCAGAACAGGGACTCGAGCCCAGTGCATCATGGGATATGGAGGACTATGGAATTTGGAGTTTACTGTGGTCTCAAGCCTTTCAGAAGATGTGTACACTATAACACAGATTTATAAACCAGACAATTTGTTAAAGAGGTTATATGGAAGAATTTACATGTACTAACCACTTTTTTATTACCAATGTTTGAACAGCTTGTAACGAAACTTAAAAAACAGACCTTCCTCATGGACAGTGCCTAGACCGTTGCGGTAGGCGGACGGCCAAAGTAAACTTTGGGCTTTACACTCACTCTCTATGACGCATGAAATAAATGCATATACAATGTTAAGGATAATGCTGAAAGAGCTATTCTGTTCTTTTATATGCAGAGAAAAGGGATTAATTCACATAATCTCACATATTCAGATCTATATAGTCCATAGTCTCAAATATAGTCCTACTTTATAATCAAACTATCATAACAGTGCAATTATTAGGGGTGTGACGAGACACTTATGAGACGAGACACGAGAACAAGACGAGATGAGATTTTTGCACAATATTTTATAGAAATCCCCAATGACAAAATTCATGACTCGAAAAAAAGTCTGCAGGTGCATTTTGAAATGTTTTAACCAATAATCTTGTAATGAATGTCATTTCAGTTCTACTTTTTGAGTATGAATTATCAAATGCATTGAACGACAACAATATACAAGCACTGTAAAATGTTTTGCCACAAACTCAACTGACTGGCTTTTCTCCTGTATGATTCCACATGAGTCTCTTCAGATTCCCCCTTCCATGCAAAGTGCTTTGAGTACCCAGAAAGCGCTATATAAATGTAACAAATTATTACCGTATTATTATGAATTATGAGCTTCCAGAACTTCCGATTGAGGCTGTGTGGGACCACCTAATTGAACTCTTCCACAAATTGAACATAAATAAAAACATTATACATAGTGCAAGTGCAACCATAATCAAAGTACTCTCTCAGTATCCAAAGTGCAAACAGAGACCAGAGCCACAACTACACAGTTCAGAGATAGATTTGATATTGGGAGACAGGCTTGTATGCAGCCTAATTTGCGTGCATCAGGGAGCTTGCGTTTTACTTACACTTTTAAATTCGTCATCGCGCATACTCTGTAAGGGCAGTGTTGAGCGCGCATTCTACAAGATATGGGTCCGGTCACACAGAACGCGTTTTTGCTTTGTAAATGTGGAATGTTTAAGTGGAATGGGGAAAAAATCCCAAGGTCTCGAGACGCATTTTTTAAAAGTTTAACTGATTTTAACTTGAGAGCCTCGTTTTTAGAATCTTGGCACGATATCTCGTTACACCCCTAGTAATTATTAATTACCTCAACTGTCCACATGATGCCGGTGAATTGCAGTGCTTGTGCAAACATATTTAAATGACATCGCTAGGACGAAAGAGAACTTCGCCGTGAGTATATCAGGGCGTTGAATAACATTCAGTCTCTTGTACGAGCATGAGCAATAAGTTGCTGGCTGCAGTTCACGTAATGGCCACCGGTGTCGCTAATAACAAAGGTTTCTGAATTCTACATATATAGCCCCTTAAGACAAAATGTTAATACCAATAGCCGGTAATTATTTTCCCATTATGGCCGATAAGCGAAATTATGGCTGATATTATAAATCTATTGTGTTTTCCCCCTTTTTTCCTAAAATACCATGTACACCAAGTGAATTCACACAAATCAGGCATCAAAACACTTAACGTATGATTGAAAATATGGATGTTTAATACTTTTGCAAGGCTATATGGTTTAAACTGGAAAATATATTGTTTGAATAAACAAGGCCATTGATCCTTGGTGGCCTTATTTATTGTCAATTGAATTTTCTTTTCTTTTTCGAATGCTTTATGTATACATTGAATTGGACTTTGTGATAGTGTTTGACCACAACAGAAATAGCTTTTATTGATATGTTTCATAATGCTGTGATAGTGTTTGACCACAACAACAGAAATAGCTTTTATTGATATGTTTCATAATGCTGTAGAGAATGTTTGTGTTGTTATTATATTTCAGTGTAACATACTGCCACACTTGTGACGAGTCAAAGCCCTCTTTTTAGTGGCACTTATGTTTATCAAATGCATGTGAACGCATGACTCTATATTTCTACACAGAAACACTTCAGAGATGTTTGATAAACGGTTTAATTTGTTAACAATGGTTAATCCATTACACAGGCTATCACAAAGTATTTTATCACAATCGAGATAAATGTTAATTATAACCTTTCAATAAATGTTTGTACTTGAAATGTTTTTGGAGTTTTCAACTTGAAATGTATTTATGTAGAATTAGCAGAACATTAATAAATGCTGTGAGTATTTTTTTATTGTTAGTTCATGATACCTATTGCATTAAATATTGTTAACGAATTGAACCTAAAGTATTACCAACAAAGCCATCTGCAAAATTCAGCTGTATATGGACCCTTTTCACAGACTGATCATGCATTTCCACAATTATTAATATTGTAAATCTAATTATAAGTTTTTAATACATATAAATAATGTATATAATTTGTGTTGCCTTGGCATTTCAATTACAGAAAACTAGTTGCTGATGCGTGAATGTTTTTACAATGGCTGAGGAGTGACGGCAAACTTCTGATCATTGTAATCAATCTTGTATTTTTTTCTTCTTTTTCTTTTTTAGAAAGTCATAGAAACACTATTACTGATTTTTTTTTTTTATCTTTTGCAAATGGGAATGCAAAAATTATATATTTTTTAAGTTTATATTCAGCACTATAGAAGTTTACCCAACTATTACGACTTCCCTGGAAATGTGAAAAGGGTCCATATGTTAGTATTAGTGTGAATGTAAACAGATTCAGTGACTCCAATGATATATATATATATATATATATCTGTATGTTGTTTGAATGTGGATTCATATGCTGCACCCTGTTTTTTTTCTGTTTATGTATTTGGCTGGAAAAATTATTAACTTTTTTAAACGAGTCTAAATAATGTCTTTGTTTATCTTTTAAGGTTAGGGTTTGAGTCATGGTCAGTTTATAATAAGCTTTATATAAAAAAAAAAAAACATATACTTGTTAGGGCCAAATGTCCTCACTTTATAGTGAAGTATTATGATGACCGACTAGTGAGGACATTTTACTGGTTAAAAAAGGCATATAAATTGGCCAAAACTACTTTTTATTTAAATCTAGTGTTTTGCACATGTGTCTGTGATGGGTAGGTTTAAGGGTTTTGTTAAGCCATAGAAAATATCATTAACCTGATTTAAAATCAATGTTAAATAATAGAAATGTTTTTTGAGCACCAAATGCGCAAATTAGAATGATTTCTGAAGGTTCATGTGACACTGAAGACTGAAGAATTGGCTGTTGATAAATTACAGAAATAAATTACATTTGAAAATATATTAAAATTGAAAACAGTTCATTTAAGATTTTGGTAACGCTTCCTTTTACAGTCCAGTTACCCATGTGCATACTCAGTACTTATTTTAGTAATTACAATTACTGGGTAATAACTAGGTACTAACCCTGAACCTACCCCTAACATACCAAAAACCTAAACCTACCCCTAACCCATGTACTTACCTTATATTAGCCAGTACTTTCTAGGTAACTACACTGTAAGTACTGTACTGTAAAAGGAAGCGTTATAATATTTTTTGCAATTATTACAGTATTTTTTAAATGTATTTGGAAATATGCAGAAAATATTAAACATGTCAATATATATAATATGGCATTTTTAACAGATATTTATTTGAATACATAGGCTACGCTACAACAAATTCTATAATGTGAGCCTCGTGCATGAATCTGTTTTCTGAGCGAACACTTTGACATTTGCAAGGTGACATTTTCAGGTCCAGCAGCTGTTTGCTACTGTAGTTCCCTTTTCAATAAGCAAGTAAAATGAATGACACTAAAATATTCAAGTAGGACTGTGTAGGAAGTTTGCGTTATACATTTCCGACATAAAACTGTGATTATTAGCTTGCTAATATTTCCAATATGGCTGAACAAAGACAGCGCTCATAAAGATAATAAACGATATTTGCTTAAATAATGATACAGGCCAATTATCAGTACTGGTACTACTCAACCTCAGTGCTGCATTTGACACTGTCGATCACAACATACTTCTTGACACGCTGGAAAGCTGGGTGGGGCTTTCTGGGATAGTCGTAAGATGGTTCAGGTCATACTTAGAAGGGAGAGGTTATTATGTGACTATAGGAGAGCATAAGTCTGAGTGGACATCCATGACATGCGGAGTCCCTCAAGGCTCAATTCTTGCGCCACTCCTATTCAACCTGTACATGCTCCCAATGAGCCAAATAATGAGAAAGAACCAAATCTCTTACCACAGCTATGAAGACGACACACAGCTCTACTTAGCCCTATCGCCTAACGATTACAGCCCCATTGACTCCCTGTGCCAATGCATTGATGAAGTAAACAATTGGATGTTCCAAAACTTTCTTCAGTTAAACAAAGACAAAACCGAGGTCATTGCGTTTGGAAACAAAGATGAAGTTCTCAAGGTGAACGCATACCTTCACTCTAGGGGTCAAACAACTAAAAACCAAGTCAGGAATCTTGGTGTGTCTCTAGAGTCAGACCTTAGCTTCAGTAGTCATGTCAAAGCAATAACTAAATCAGCATACTATCATCTGAAAAATATTGCAAGAATTAGATGCTTTTTTTCCAGTCAAGACTTCGAGAAACTTGTGCATGCTTTCATCACCAGCAGGGTGGATTATTGTAATGGACTCCTCACTGGCCTTCCTAAAAAGACCATTAGACAGTTGCAGCTCATCCAGAACGCTGCTGCCAGGATTCTGAGCAGAACCAGAAAATATGAACACATCACAGTTACATTTAGGATTGATTTTAAAGTATTATTACTGGTATATAAATCATTCAATGGCCTAGGACCTCAGATCACTCGGATCATTAGGATCACATCAGCTAGAAATACCAAAGGTTAACTTTGGTGAAAGGTAAAAGTCTTCTTTTAGCTACTATGCCAGCAGCTGCTGAACCAGCTTCCAGAAGAGCTCAGATGTGGTCCTATAGCCACATTCAAATCCAGACTCAAAACACATCTGTTTAGCTGTGCATTTACTGAATGAGCACTGTGCCACTGTTCATCCGACTGTTTTTACTGTATTTTATATATTTTTTATTCTAAACTGTGTTAATAATTCTTATTTCTTTTGATTATTTTAATTTCTTCTATGTAAAGCACTTTGAATTACCATTGTGTATGAAATGTGCTATGTAAATAAACTTGCCTTGCCTTGCATGGTGACTCAATTGTTAAGATGTCATCAGCAATCCAGTTCTCTAGATCAGTGCTTGAGCCCAGGCTATGTATTACAGGAACATCCTACCTCAGAATCATATCCTAACCAAATTTCACTCTTAGTTTACTGTAGAATGGATGTACTGTTCCAGACTGTTCATTAAAGTATAGCTTTGTGAAGCCTGATATTTGACACGGTCATTAGTAAAAAACTCAATCCAGTGTTGTAAAGATCAGCTCATTCGGATTCAAGTCCAGGCTGAGAGGATTTGAATAATTTAGACTGCATTTACATTACACGGTTCAAGTGACCCAATTCCATTTTTTTTTTCTCCCATGTGGCACATATAGGATATGACCCACAAACGTGTGAGCAAGAAAAACCTTGAGACACCAATGTTTTACTTGACCTTTAAAGATGGTGCGGATAGCAAAAGCTTGTACAGTATTATCATTGCGTCTGTGTCCATTGCAAACTGCGCCATTTTTACTTCCTTTTCAGCCTATAAGCTTTCCCAGGTCAGTGCGTCTACCTTGGGTTATTTCGCTAAGTGTATAGTGTAAATGCAGATATCAGATATGGGTCACTTTTAAAAGACGTAAGCTGGTCGTCTCCAAAAAATTGGATATAGTCAACCAATCGAAATTGGGCATCAAGACCTGCAGTGTAAATGTGGTCTTAGGTCAGAGCATCTACAAAACAGAAAGTCTTGTGAGGTGTTACATGTGCAGTGATTAGTAGGCTACCTACCAAAACTTCCCTTTACCTTGGGAAAAGATGGGAGCAAGATGCACTGTGGGAAGGTCGGTGGAGGCAGTGCTATGCTCAGGACAATGTTCTGCTGGGAAACCTTGGGTCCTGGCATTCATGTGGATGTCATTTTGACAGTATCCTAACTGTTGCAAAGCACGTAGCCTACACCCTTCACAGATGGCAGTGGCCTCTTTCAGCAGGACAATGCATCCTGCCACACTGCAAAATTGTTCTGGAATGGTTTGAGGAGCATGACAAAGAGTTAAAGGCGTTGCCTTGGCCTACAAATTCCCCATATCTCAATCCAAATGAGAATCTATGGGATGTACTGGACCAACAAATCCAATCCATTGAGGCGCCACCTCGCTACTTGCAGGTCTTTGCGATAGATACCACAGGACAAGTTCAGAGGTCTTGTGGAGTCCAATAAAAAATGTGTGTGTAATTTATTTTGTAATTAAATATCCGAATAGCATCGCATTAGATGGTAAAAGTTAGTTCAGACATCAATATTTCCAGATGCATTTTAGCCGTAATGTACTGTCGTACCATTTTCATGAAGAAAAACACTTAAGTCAATGGAGTAAAATCTTTTTATATTGATTCATATCATGGACGTCTGAGCTCAGAATAAGGAGTCCACCTCAACATCTAGAATATGAATTGTCCTTTTGCATAGTCGTTGAAGATTGACGCTTCAGTTCTTCAGGCCTGTTCAGCCTTTCTTATGATGTTCATATAGTGCCCTCTGCTGGTTTTCTCCTGTTACAGTTTCTTATTCACAACAGCAAATGTCTTTTGTCACATAAAAAGAGAAAACTACATCTGATAACAACGGTACATTTTAGGGGGCTGTCTTATTTTGATTTGATCGTTTATTATTTTTCATCTTTCAGTGTGCACTCTCAGAAAGAAGTACTTTTTGGGGGCACACCAGCTTGGGGCAGTACCCTTAAAGGGATAATCCACCCAAACATTTTAATTCTGTCATTATTTACTCACACTCATGTCATTACAAACTGTATGACTTTATGTATTCTGTGGAACATAAAAGAATATTTTGAAGAATGTTGGTAACCAGTTTTCTACTCTAGTACCATAGAATAATATGAACCTCTAAGGTATTTAATTTTAGGGGAAAATAAGTTACAAAGATGTCCCTTTAAAAGTACGGCCCTAAAGGCTCAACGTTTGCAAAAAAAAAAAAAAAAAAAAATCTGAAAGTGTGTTTGCATTTTTATGGTAAGCTAAATCCATTTTCCTGATTTTCAATGTAACTGATAAATGGTAGGAGTTTATTAGATTAATGCTATTATATAAATGCTGGCAAAAGGGCTCATGCATATCTTTATAAACCCTCTCTTAAAGTCCATGAATATTTGTCATAGGAAGGTTTTGGCTATTAACAACAGACTAACACTGCACTGACCAAAAAGTGACACAAATCCTCCTACCAGTTGGTGGCGCTAGGACTTTGACTCACAATAGTCACATCCATGTGATCAGCCTCATACAACAAACAGACAGCTGAAGTTTCAATCAGTCAATGTATGCATAAGTTATAACACATTCCAGTATCCATTCTTTCGCCATAAACGTGCCTCGCCATTGTCAAACCATTAGAGATATCAAAAATCCGCTTGCAATTTAGCAACCTCAATGTCGCTCCAGCGGCTTTCGTAACGTTAATAAATCTTCAATGCATTATCTGTCATGCATGAACATGATTTCTGCCCGAGTCCCGTCGTATTCTCCACCAACTGTAGAGGTGAAGACAACAACTCCCATGATTCTACGAAATCAAGGCTTCATCAAGCTACGCCTTTGTTCTGAATAAACGACCTCTAGTGGCGAAAAATTACATAGTGTGCCTTTAAGGAAAATTATAGGGCCTTCTTTCATAACAATTACGACTTTTTATCTCATAATTGCGAGTTTACATCTTACAATTCAGACTTCCGTAAACAATTGCAAGTTTGAAACTTTGAGATAAACTTGCAATTCTGAAAAATAAAGTCACAATTACGATTTTATATCCCGTAATTCTGACATTTTTTCCTCCGAATTGTAAGGTTTAATGAAAGAATGAGGCATTTATATAGCGCTTTTCATATGTACTACTGTACACCTAAAGTGCTTTACAATCATGTCAGGGTCTAATAAGTCCAATTCTGAGAGAGAAAAAAGGCAGCTAACAATTCTGACTAAATATGCGAGTTTAAATATCAAAAGTTTGATTTTATAACTCGCTATTGCGAGTTTATATCCCACAATTATTTATGCAGAATTAATATAAACTTAATTTCTCAGAATTGTGAGAAATAAACTAGCAATTGTGAGTTAAAAAGTCAGAATTGTGAGATATAAACTTGCAATGTGAGAGAAAAAGTCTGAGATAAAAAGTCGTAGTTAACATTTAAATTTTTTATTTAGTGGCTTCAAAAAGCTTTCATACTGTTTGACATTGGAAATTGATTCGTTATAGTTTTATAACTTGGCTAAAGCAAATGATGTGCCATAATTGAAAGTTGCTTGAGTGAAATATGAAAGAGTGACTCACTTGTCCTGGGGATTGTTTCAGGAAACTCTGGGAGGTGGTAGGCCAGTTTTCCCGGAATGCTGTGCTCTATCTCTCAAACCATAAAGTGGGAAGTGAACAGCCTGATGAATGGATGCAGGGAATATGTGTTTAGTTACAGCACTGAGACACGCAATGCAGAACAGCAGGTCAAACAAATCTATCCATCTTATTGCTCATGGGTGTGTGAGGCCACATCTGTCCTGATGTGTGAGTCAGTGTTTATAATATGTGTGCAAAATTGCCAACTTTTTACTCAGCTCCTTATGATGAAAAGTGTTGAAGAACTACTGCTCTTGAATGGATCAACACAATATGCAGCTGTGATTCGTCTTGGAGAGATTATTGGGTAACACTTTATAATAACTGCACACTATTAATCATTAGTTAAGCATTAATAAACAGTTAATTCATTATTTAAAAATCATTAATAGACATTAATAAGCAGTTTATAAATACAGCTATAAATGCTTTATTCTTGATTTAAAAGCACATATAATGTGTTTAATAATTGTATTTTCATACTTTATTAACGGTCAATTTATCATTTCTAAATGAAGTATTGCATTATTTATAAACCAGTTATTTCAGAGTTGTCAGTTGTTTAATAAGATTAATTAGAAATTGTAAGTAAATTATTAATAGGCTATTTAAATGTACATTCATACATCTTATTATTCAGACATATAGTAATAGTTCCTTAGTGTGTTAATAAGTGCGTTATTAACATGTATTTCTACTGTTATTCAGGGTTAATTCGGGTAGTTATGAAGCATTTAGTAGTGGTCAGTTAACTCTTTCTGTGAGCTCATCTAAAGTGAGGACTATTCATGCCTTGTAAAGCATTTATAAAGGAGATTTAAAGACTGTTAATATTTCTATGTTCTGAATCACTGTGTTGTGTTTGTTTAATTTTTCTGTTAGAAGATAAATTAGCCTTTAAATCTCCTTTATAAATGCTTTACAAGGCATGGATAGTCCTCGCTTTAGATGAGCTCACACACACACACAGTTAACTGACCACTACTAAATGCTTTATAACTACCTGAATTTACTCCATTTACTTACACTTTCTAAATGATCTTACTTAGTTCAAGGATCTGGAACCACTGACAACTTTTAAATAACTGGTTTGTAAATAATGCTATACTTCATTTAGAAATTATTAATTAATCATTAACAAAGTATGAAAATACAATTATTAAACAGTTAATGCTTAGAAATCAAGAAAAAAGCATTTATAGCTGTATTTATAAACTGCTTATTAATGTCTATTAATGTTTTATAAATTATTGATTAACTGTTTACTCATGCTTAATTATTAAGGCAGTGACTGGCAACTAACTACTGGTGGTTTTAGTTTCATGTTTAAAATGATCGTTTAACTAATTCTATCATTTAATATTCCTATATTAAGAACAACCAATTTTCTATCAAAAACATGTCTTTTTTTTTCAGGCGTAGTGAAAAAAGTGCAGCAAGAAGACATTTCTTCCTCATTCTTTTGTAGACACATAATTACAAATTGAGTTTATCTTGATCAAGAAAGTTACGGAGCTCGGTTCTAGAGAACATAATACAAAATTACAAATCACTAAGTATTAGCATAATAGCCATAGCAAATACCTCTAACCAGACACATTTGATTTCTATTCATTTCATATTTTGGCCCCATGAAGAAGTCATGGCTTCAAATTCCAGAATATTGAGGCACAAATATTACATGTTGCCTATAGGATCAGTATGCAAATCATATAAAGGATATCCACTCGCATAATGCTGGAGCAACTCCCTTCAGAAAGCTGCATGGGAGGACAGCTTGGACCTGCAACTCTGTTCTGAACACATCTAAAAATGCATGCATCTGACCACAATGCTAAACACAAGTGCATGAGCTTGGATCAGTTAAGCCTAGAATGACTATCTATCTTGCAGTTTTATTAACCAGATCTGTGAAGTGAAGAGTATCCAGCAACTTGCACCAACTTTTATGAAAAGTACTCTGAGAATAAAGCTCAACCTTCCAGCTAAAATCAACCTTCATTATAAAACTCAAGGGATTCACTTTTGATCACGAGGACTCAAAAATCATGATCGCTTTGCCTAGTATACTGTATAAAGGCAGCAATTTATTTGCAATGATAAAGACTAAATATGTTAATGATGTTGTATTAAGTTATATTGTGTGAACCATTCTTCCCTATTATTTACAAATATGAGATGGGAGAAAAATTCTATTTTGATTGATATTTGTGTTCACTATAGCAAAACCTTTGCATTCCCTCCAGAAAATTTGCTTTCACTCAAAAACTATTTCAACATTTTAAAGGAACCTGGTGTTTTTATTTACTATTTTGTTAACAGTATATTATTTACTGTTAAATATAACTGGCCTAGCCAAAGACTAGTTTGGCCCATAGCCTTTATCTACAATATAGCCTATTATGCACTAAGGCTAATGAAATATACAATGTAATTGCAAATATAAATAACACACACACACACGCACGCACGCACGCACGCACGCACGCACACACACACACACACACACACACACACACACACACACACACACACACACACCACACACACACACACACACTCTCTCCTCTTATTCTATATAACTTTTTACTAAATATAGACACTCTAACTGAAAAAAATCAATCTGTAAACTGGTTTCAGATGATAGATTTTGGGTGGGTTTTTATTCTTCTTCTTCTTGGTTAAATTAAAGGAATAGGTTCAAAATATTTCAAAATAAAAATGCTGTCATCATTTACTCACCCTCAAGTTGTTACTCACCCATTTTGAAGTGAACTATTCCTTTAAGTTTCTTTGACATTGTATAGGACTGCGTATCTCTCAACAGGTGTGCATGGGATTTGTTACCACAATATTTAGACACATGCTTGAGGCGTGGCCTCTTTGATTACCATTGCAGCTCGTTCCACCCACATCGTTGACGTCATGCACACCCAACCAATCGGCGTTGCTGTTTATACTCCTCAAGCTTTATAAAGTCTCTCATTTAAGCACAAGATAACGGGCATTCGACAGCACAACAAACTCTGTCAAGTTTACGAGTATTATATTTTTATTCGTCCTGTGACGTATTCCATAACTTAGTCACTTGAAGAGATTTTACTTAGCCTAATATTAACATTAAAATGCGTCTGTGGGTTCTATGCGTGTCTGTTATTCTGGTGCCGTTGCTTTGCGATGCGCGTATCTCTAAGCGTTATGTGATCGGCTGTCCGGAGCGCTGCGATAAGAGTCTGTGTCCGCCCATACCGGCCGACTGTCTGGCCGGAGACATCCTGGACCAGTGCGACTGCTGCCCAGTGTGCGCGTCCGGCGAGGATGAGCCCTGCGGCGGGACAGGGAAACTGGGTGACCCGGAGTGTGGAGAGGGTTTGGAGTGCGCTGTGTCTGATGGGGTCGGAACAACGACCACAGTGAGGAGGAGAGGAAAGACCGGCGTGTGCGTGTGTAAGAGCCCTGATCCCGTATGCGGGAGTGATGGGGTGTCCTACAGGAACATCTGCGAACTCAAGAGAGTCAGTAACCGGGCGCAGAAACTCCAGCAGCCGCCCACCATCTTCATCCAGAGAGGAGCCTGCGGGAAAGGTAAGACTGGCGTTCAAAACGTATGCTGCCTACCTAGATGATCACATTAGAGAGACTTTTGACGGCATTTCCATAGTGAGCTGCCTATACCCCAACAACAATTGTGTTATTATGTGAAAACATAGTGCTCCTATTCTGCAAGCTTCTTAACTATTGTGAGTTCGCTAAGTGCACTATAAATCACATTGCATTGGTTTAATGATGCAGGGATTTAGTCTGCAGAAAAGTCAAAGCTGTAGGCTATAGTAGGCTATAGTGCACCAATGCTCCATTTTTCTAAATGTCATAATCATTGGTTAACAAACAAGTATTCATTACTTCAATGAGCTCATTGTGTCTGGATTAAATTATTTAATTGTTTAAATGAATACCTTTTTCGCTAAATGATTTTGTATGTACATTTCTGAAATACATAATTTAGACAGTGACCTCTGATCACTCTAAATTGTAATGTGGACTCATGCATTTTCTGTAAAGCTGCTTTGAAATGATGTGTATTCTGAAAAGCGCTATACAAATAAATGTGAATTGAATTGAATTGTCAAAATTATTAATTCAATCCATTCCTAGTCTAAGAAAAGTGTCTGACGTGCCCTAATGTTTATATCTCGTTATCCTATACCCCTCTTATAAAATGCTAATACATTAATAATGTAACTAGTTGACATTTCCTACTAAATAATAAGAAAATCATTTTTTTAACTTTGTTTTCCCCGAATGAAAACAATTCAAGTGCTGGCAGATTCTCAGGATCTGGTGTTGCGTGATTTAAACTCAAGACGGTAAACATAGAAGCTTATTAGATCTCGCCAGTTCGTCGGAAGCCCCATTACCCAGGATTTATTCTTGGCACTGCAAACATACTGGAATAGAGAGCAAAAACACATCCACATAGCAGATAACCACACAAGGAAGAGTTCTGGACCCTTCCCTGAAAGAGGAGTCAGTCGTAGTTCATCCAGATTCTCCTGGAATTGCAGGAGGAAAAGTAAATTCAAAAAGAGTGTTTCAGAACAGACAGTGTGGTCTCCATAAATCCAGTGCTTCAAAGGGATCTGACCCATTATAGCTGCACCAAACATTTCCCCCAAATTGTTATCCAAAAAGCAGAAATGCAATCAAAGCACATTTCTAAAGCCTTTACAGTATTAAGAAACAGTTCAAAGGTATTTAGTAACATAATGCTTCCATCTAAGACCATTTTGGTGAGTTTAAGGATGATAGAGAAAGCTCTGATGGATAAGATCCGGTGAGAGTTTGAAAAAAGACACGGATAGTTTGAAATCAAGCAGGAATATGGAAAATTTGATCTCTGACAGCACACCTGGACCCTTTTATGTGGTCAAAGTTATTCAACAGACAGCACTAGGCTTTGTAAATGGATCTGTAATGTACTAAACTTGTTTTGTTCTTCTGAACACATTGAACAAGCCTGTTCCAATGTGATTAATTGTTACCAGACCCTTTTGGACATAATGATTTCCAAATCAAGCCTGGTGCAGTCTGCACAAATCCATGTAACCCGGCTTTCTGCATCTTCCCTTTGGCTCTTCAAGTTCTCACCTCACCTTTGTTCCGGGCACCGTTTGACTGGCCAAAAATAGCATTATACGTCAAGAGTGTTTGTGCACCCGAGTTCTGCTCAACAGTTCATCTAAAATCTACAGCCAAAACTCTGTTTCTACTCAGTCAAAGCTATTACAGCAAGGCATCTCCCATCACATGATGTAATCTACATCTGGAGTTCTTGAGGCTGGACATTATCTAAGAAACCTATTCTCTGAGGATCCAGATCTAGGTCACATTTTACAGTCTTTGAGCTGCTTTTCCTCATTTTCACAAGACACGAATTTACGGGCTTGTGCCTTCCGTGCTGAGTTATTACTAGTTATTACTTAATCTGGTTTACATAATCAGATTCCAAATGAAGTATTTGTAATTAGATTATATTAGTAGCTATTTAAGCTACTGCTTATACAGACTTGATGTGCCCCCCGTCCCTTTTCAGTGCTGCACTCCTTGTGTTCTGTCTTCTGGTTTGTATTTCCACAGCATGATGGTATGGGTCTTACGGATTTATGAATGAAATTTTTCGTTTTAAAATCTTCCCGGTTGACTTACATTTGTTATGACATCCACTTCAAAAATGACAATGCTCGTGATATCTTTTGTTAACTCTACAATAAGTAAATCCACCAGCTTAATACTCTTTGACAGCAATGCCAAATAAATATACAGAGCTACAGCAAAAAAGGAAGTTCAAACTAGTTTTTTTTTTAAAAAGATGGCTGCATGCTTGCTTCTCTGGTGCATAAGTTCAGAAGTTCCTCCCAATCTATAATCAGCTCCTTAATTATTATTGGAATTATCACTCAGTGAGTCATCATAATCATGTATTACTGTCTTTGGAAGACTTTTGTCTTTCAAACACATTAAAATTTACAAGTTCTCATCATTTCATATAGGTGCAATGCAGGGATTCCCCAACTTTTTTGTCAGCTGAACCTCTTTAACCTAATATATTTACTTAAAGAACCCCCTCAAATTGTAAGTTAATAAGTCAGGTCAATAATAAAGTTAAGTCAACAATAGGGGTGTTGCGAAATCTCGTGTCATGCGATCCTGCGATATTAAAACGTGACGATATTTGGTAGAATAATGGTAGAAAAGTACACTAACTTTTTTGGATAAGGATAACATGGATAAGGAACAATAAAATCTATACACAAAGGGCATTTGAAAAGTAGCCTGATAAATAAATGACAATGGCATGGTAAAAACAAACAAAAAAAAAAACTTTATATAACAACAGCTTATATAACCAACTTCTGGCACATAAAGGTGCCCATAGATGCAGAAACACCCTTAAATGATGTCAATGCCCCTATGATGAGGGGACTAGGGGTCTTGCCCAAACACTTACATTGTTGTACGCCCAAATGATTCATGAAGAATGTGTGATTTCATGTTTTTGAAATTCCCTGAACTGAAAAAATAGAGCATTTGGCTTTAATTGCTGACAGACATCAGATTCTGAGTAAATGTGTGATTTAATGAGCAAGAGAAGCAGTGGTGTGGATTTTCACTGACTACATGGAGTTCTTACTGCAAAAAGAGTGTCTGTCTCAAACATAAGCTGAAGTAGAAGTAAGGGTGTTATGCTGCATAAAGCCAACACACACTCTCTTTGGCTTGCCCCAAGTGCTGAGTTTGCATTAGAGAAGGAAATGCACACCACAAGTCAATCTCAGATGGTGGCATGCAGAGTATAAGAACTGCAAGGAAATTCTTAAGCCTACAGTACAGTTCTGGGATCAGGCAAAATACCACTGATGTGAAAAAAGGGCAGATATGCTTTAGAAATGATGTACCCTCTGGGATCATTTAACCAAGACTTTGCACTTATGGTTGCCAGATATTACATGATTTATAGATATCATTTTAATCACTTTACAGTAAATGTAATAAGTATAAGACAAGCTAAGTCAGGCATCACTATTGCTCATGTTTATGGTTAGTGATCTGAACAATAAGTACGTTTTAAACTCATCCCACATGTCTATCGGTGAACGTGATTTCACCAAGTACCACATGTTCCTGGATCAACATCTTTGTTGATCCTGGAACAACTTTCCACTCAGCCATTTAGATTTGAGGGACAAGTTTACAGTTTATGTCAAGTTTTGGAGTAGAACCAGGGTGAGGTACTTAAACATCAGTGTTATTCACCTATCATTACCCTCTGATTTTAGAGAAAAGTCATGGTTAGGGTTAGGTTTAGGGGTAGGGATTGGGTAAGGAATACATTTTGGGACAGGAATGTTGATCCAGGATCAACAAAATATGTTGATCCAGGAACGTCTTACTTGGCAAAATCACGGTGACCATTTAAGCCAATAGGATGCGATCTACTAATAGCACACAAACGACATTACATCACAACTGTCTCTAAGTCTATGTGCAATCCTTTATAACTGGCACAGGCAGCGAGGATGACACAATTGAGTTTACATGAGGCTAAAGACATCTGTTTGTTTCTACGCATCTACGACAGTTTCCCCATTCATAAAAATAACTGGCCCAAATTCCACTTTGAATTTCTGAATTCTGAATTTCCACATGATTTATAGCCTGCTAGCTGTAATCCGAAACATGTTCAAACACAGTAGTCTGGTGGCCATCAAAGATCTTTGATACTAGATCTTTGTTTCACAGCAAAACAACACAGGATAAATGTGTGAGGGTTCTTATGTCATATCAGCACAATCTAAACTGTCTGAAACCATTTTTGCTTACACTGAAGAAAAAAAAATGGTGTAGAATATACATACGATTTTTACTTAGAAAGTAAAGACTTGTTCACACCAAGAACGATAACTATAAATATAACTATAACTATATTAGCATCCGCAACAACGCACAATATTGTTCTGTTTATTCTAATCACGCATGCTGCTGTTCTGTCCTCTGCCACTTTAAATACTCAAGCTTTTAAACTGGATGGATTCTGATTGGCTGTCAATGTTCTTATCATTCATCATCTGGAAGAAATCGTAACTATTGTTTCTCTGTGCCATTATCGGTATAGTTGGGATGTGGACTCTGTTCTTCTTTTATATTTAGAATGATTTTTAGATTGATATATTTATTGTTATAATCATTATGGTTATCGTCCTTGGTGTGGACAGGCTTTAACACTGAATTAAACATGATTGTTTTAAGTAATAAAACTAAAATAGTATATTCTTGTTAAAATTATTACAATAGTCTTATTGGCAGCTTCGATTAAATCATTTTTACAGTGTATATGCATAACACCATTTGTCATTTTAAGTGTTATAACAGAGATATGATTCATAAATTATACTATATCACTTTGCATATTGCTATCATCCAACATAAACATAAACAAAACAAAGTGTTTAATGTTTAACCATTAAACATACATTTTTGTGCAAGCTATATTTGGAGTTTACAATGAAATAGATGATGTTTTATATGAGAATGTTGCCACTGGCAGGATTCTGTTATGGCACTATTCTTTCATTTTCATGGTACAGTATTTGCAAAAAATGATTGACTCTTAAATCCATAAACCTGAAATTAATAAAGTATACTCTCTTGAAGTTTTTTTTTTGTATTATATTATCTGCAAGTAAAATTTAAAAAAATATATACATTTTAAGATTTGAAATACACATTCAATACAATTAATTGCATTGCATTTCACAAGGGTTATGTATTATGTGCCCTTCATGTAGAGTCAGAAATATCATAATTACGAGTTCCAAGAATAAATGACCAATAGAAGTCATATTTACATAGGGACACTCAGAATTCTAGATAATACATGAGTTGCAATGTTGGAATGGGCCTGTGGATTTGAAACATGGAACACTAATCTAATATAGATAATATATTTGGTAATTTGATCCACTTTAGACATTCTACTAACTATAAGTAACTTTGCAGCTACATGTCAACTAACTCTCATTAGAGTATCAGTAGACTGTCTGCTTAATATTTGCTAACACTTTATTTTGTTGGTCCCCCATCATTTCGTAAAATATCTAAATTGGACTAGCAAAATAAAGTGTAACCATATAATTTAATATTTTTACAATATTTATATATTAGATCACTGATTGTAAAGCAAATCTGTAGTGAATGATGTAAAGTTCACATTTGAAACCTCCTCAAATCGAAGCCTTCAGAAATAAATGCCTCCTGATCTCCCAATGTTATTTATCCTTGAGGAAAAATTCTCATCTTGCATAAGAATGCATATTTTCCGGACATAGAGCCGCTGAATTTCTGAAATGGAAATTTTGGAGATATTATGGAGATATTGCTGTAGGGTGTATGCTTCCCCTGCCAAACTACGCTAGTTTTAGCAATCGTTCCGCGATTATACAACATGCTTGTTGTATCAGATTGCTGCCACTAGGGGTGTAAGCTTCCCCCTATAGATCCCATACACTGTTACAGCAGCACGCTTGTTGCAATGTGTCCACGCTTGCTCCAGCTTGGGGTGATGCTTCCCCCATAAGATTGTATCTATAGCATTCAACGTATGCCACAAACATCAGGATATATTAACCATTCTATCAGCATCAGATGTGTTGGGGGTAGTGTGTAAAAGACATCCAGAATTTCGCTGTCAGTTTGTGTTGGGGGATATTGGCATATGGTTTTGTTTTGGGAGGTTATATGCTAATTGTCAATCATATTTGACGATAGTAGTCCTGACAGAAATTAAGCGTAATGTCAGTTCTGGCTGGTCACGTTAGTCAAGCTCGCATCAGCTGACTCTCAGGAATACGATGCCTATCACTATACATATATATATATATATATATATATATATATATATATATATATATATATATATATATATACGCTCCTTCAATATAATCAGCCGCTTTCACGTTTTTTTAGAAGCTAATTACCCTCCTCCATCCCCAGCTCCTCCTCTTCTCAGTCAGGATTTGGCTTTCTGATTACCCCTGAATCAGACTAAAATTATCTAATTAACTTGTACATTAAAATTAATTAATGATGTCTGTAAAACATTCATGTTAGTTCTGTTCTGTTTACCCTAAGGGGGGTTATTGCTGCTCTCCCTGCTCTTATCTATGCTAGACTGCATGGATGCGCAGGGAGTTCTTGCCCAGAATGGAACCATACCGCCAATCCAAACTGTATGCTAATTGTCAATCATATTTGATGGTGGTCCTGACAGAAATACAGTGAACATAAACAGCATCACAAGGCAAATTGTTTTCACATTCTAAGACACATTGTTTTACTCAACCAGGTGCTCACTAGGTTTTTAGGAACAGAGTGAATTACAAATTTGTGAAATTAGTTAAAAAGAGTTTAAACTCATAATGCATAACACTGGAGGGCTTTTTATGAAATGTTATGAAAGCTGCGACATTTTCTTTTCAGTTTGATAAAGTATCACTTGGAAAGAGCAGATGTCATGTGGCCATTTCCTGACCTTTCCCAGTGTCCCTGAAGCATATAGAATCATTAGTTGTACTTTTCACATAAAACATGACTCGTATGTGGGTTGCATAAATGTGTTACATTTTTTGCCAGCTATGATATAACAAATTAAATGCTCTCTCGCTTTAAACATGCTAACCCCTCTACAGATGTGGAGCCATATTATGAGGGAGGAAAAACAATGCCATTAACAAGATTCCAGAGTCATGATGGGATGTGCTGGAGGGAATGGCAATCAGTTATATAAGCCAACATTTTTTTTTTGTTTCTAAAACAGTAAAATATAATTCCTATTTACAACCAATTTTAAACTTAGAAGTCCAGGGTTTTCTCAGAGGTTGCCAAGTGTCATTAAGAAAAGACATGAGCTAGCATCTGATATAATTCATAATAGCAGACAAGACAGCAGTTGATTTGTTAATTCCACACTAAGGTTGTAGGCGGTGTTTGGTTTGGCAAGCGTGCAATGTCGTTTTACCCATCTGTGTTGCATTTTAGTTTTACTCTCTTTTATAACACAAATAGTCAAGCATCTCCCAGAAAAAAAAAAAAAAGGTCATAAACATTTTGATGTTTTGGGTCAAGTAGCTATTTATCCCTGGGGATTTCAAACAGTGGATACAGAGCTGTACACAGACCCTCAGGGAGGAAACCAATAGCACGCTACCTAACATGGGCAAGGGGGCAGTGCAGATGTGCGTGCCTGCAGATGTTGTGAAAGGAGGGTTATACAAGGTAAAAGATAGTGTTACATGTGCAACGTTATAAAAGGCTTTGACTCAGACCCAAGTTTTATAAGCACTTTCTGACTTCCTGTGAATTTAAGGATACATCATTGCCTTGACAAGTCGACCTCTGTTTCTCATAAAATCACAATCATCTTCTTTTATTAGCAGTATTAGGTCTGCTGGTGTTTTATGGAATAATTCTAGTTGAATAACTCTCTCCGGTTTCTGTTTGAGAAATCATGGCATTCTGTCTGTGGGCAAATATTTTTGTGTAATGACACTAAAACTCTAAGTGACTGTTGTCTCCTGGCAAGACATTCATACATAGCTGTGCTAGCTTCATCTTTTTCGCATCACACTAATCTCTCTTTCCTCTTATGTAATGAAATAATTTCAATTCAAATCAATATTTCGCTTCCATTTATTTAATTATTATGTTAGTACTATGCACGGTAAACCATATCCTGTTAAATTTAGGGTGAAAAGATGGCACCTGTGGTTGCCAGAAATGCACTGTAAAAATACTGTGATGGTGTTTCTGGTATTCTGGGATGCCTGTATGTTTTACAACGTATAATTGTATATTTCATTAAGTGAAAAATGTTAAAATATCTATTTACTTGAATTACTAAAATCAACTTTTTACCATTTGCTGTCGCGCTGAAATGAAAATTAAAAAGTAAAAATAAAAATTTGTATTCTGGTGTCACCATTGTCCTGTGCATTGGATTACCAGCACCACGTCGAAGCCTATACATTTCCAATGAATTTCCATTAATTTCATTTCAATTTACAATTCCAAATTTAACATTTTAATCAACAGTTCATTTTTTGTTAACCTTTTACCATATGTCTTGGAGTATCACAATAATATCGTATCGTGAGTTCAGTATCAGGATATGTATCGAATCGTGACATTAGGGAATCATTACACCCCTACAAATTGGCCAAAAAATTTAAGGTTGTGGTTTTGTTAGGCTGACATTATAGCTCTACAGTGCCGTCCTGGAGAAACTGAAGGTGCAACTAGTGTGAAAGGCCCCACGCAAGATGCTGCAGCCCCTGGAACTTGACGGCAATTGAAACGAGGGGGGCCTGCTTCCCCTAACTCACACTGGGCCCTGCCCCAGGGACGGCCATTGAGCTCCATGCACTGAGGACCTTGGTGTACAACCTCCTGACACCACTGGCGCAATCCATAATCAAGTCCTTGAATAAATAATGATTCGAATTAGAACTATCTTCAATTCTGTTTAAAAATAATTGGGTTGAATTTAACACAGTCTATTTGCTGTACCATATAATCTGACTCTTTGTTTGCCATGTGCTCGCCAGGCCAAGAGGACAATCCAGATAGTCTCCGGCACAGATATAACTTCATAGCTGATGTGGTGGAGAAGATCGCTCCAGCTGTGGTTCACATTGAGCTGTTCCGCAAGTAAGTATCTTGAATCACACACTCCATCAATCCAATGATATATTTCTCAGGACTTTTTGGGTGTGTTCACGAACGGCCGAAAAAAAATGTTAATGATGTCAAATTAAATTATACAATTATTCCTGCTCATGGTTCACACTGTCATTTTTAACACTGAAACAAAAGATACAAAACAAACAAACAAAATGGCTTTTATGACGGATAATTTGTGAGAGAACTTACTGAGCATCCAACACAATGCTGTGTGTTCGGCTAAATGTGCTCATTGTGTGTGCGTATATGATGGTATTTTACCAGCTGAGAACTTGCAAAGAGATTCTAAAAATGTGTAAAGGAGTCAAAACAGCACCAGGAAATCCTCCGTTGCACACAAACGAAGATCTGGAACTGGAGAACTGAACTGTAATGGGCAACATAGCTCCTATGTCAAGAAAAAACAGGTATGCTTAAGCATTCTATCATTTTAGGGTCGCATCTTGTGACATCACGTCACATCACGCCCTGTTTTGCTTTGTTTAGATGTCTTTGGTCTGTGTTACATTTTTCAGTCAAACCACACCAGAGTTCATTTGGATGCAACTTCTTTGGTGCCCACAGGGGTTTGGATGGCAGCTTTCACACTTATTCAAATGAATCGTAATAACAGAGCAATCGTACAAGAGTTTGCTTTAATCGAACCAAACCTGCCAAGTTTGAACACACCCTTTAACACAACACTCTTAAAAATAAAGGTTATTAATTGGCATCTATGGCTCCTTGAAGATCCTTTAACATCAATGGAAACTGTACAGTGGGAAAAGATTATTTGGATTATTAAAAGGTTCTTCTTCCTAAGAAAAAAAATGTAACTGTTTCTTTGAAAGGTTCTTTGAAGAAAACAAAATTGTTTCTTGGAACCTTTATTTTATAATAATGAACATGAATAATTATGGATGAAAAATGAAAAGAAAAATGGATCTTCTTAATCTTTCCCAAAGTCAACACTGGGAAAAAAATAGATAGTCCCTCTTCATTTTTGTCTTGATAGGCCTCTATCAGCAATATCAGATGACTTTTTCCAAGTGTGATTACATCTATATTAATCCTGAAACAACATTCTTATCAACCAGTTATTTCTCTCTTATTTTTGGAGTAGGTTGATCTAAGATTGATTGACAAGAATGTTGTTCTAGGAATATGTTACTCATGGCTAAATGATGATGTGCGAGTTGAAGTGTCAAGCCCTTTGTAAAACTGTTTTTATGGCATGTTCCACAAAGTTTTATCCTCAATAAACAGAATAGCATTGTTATTATATATTTTTGTAATAACAAGTATCTGATTGGATGTTTTTTTCTACTTCATTGTAGACAGATGTAGATTGGACTACATCTCTCTTGAACATCATGATATCTTCATCATTGCATAAGACTCAGTTTGTGGAATGTAGAATACACCCGACCTCAATTTTAGGCTGTTGAAACCGTTCAGTGTGGTGAAAAATCTGGAGAACAACCATTATGTTTTCCACAAATCATTTGTCAGAGGAAGTTCTTCCTTGCCCTCATCAAAATATCTTTAATATATCAATAATCTTTTTTAGAATGGTGTTCTCCAAGCGGGAAGTGGCGGTGGCCAGCGGCTCTGGTTTCGTGGTGTCTGAAGATGGTCTGATCGTAACCAATGCTCACGTGGTAGCCAACAAACATCGGGTGAAGGTCGAGCTAAAGACTGGTGTCACATACGACGCAAAAATCAAAGACGTGGATGAGAAAGCAGACATCGCCCTCATCAAGATAGACGCTCCAGTGAGTACCTATCCATACCTGCTCATAGCCTATAGTATGTCACACTCAGGACTTTTGGATACCACAAATGTATTAAGACTCTCAATCTGTTCCAAAAGCTAGTGAGCTGCCTACTTAGGTAAAATTTTAAGGCATTCTTTCCAGTACAAATGGAGGATCCTTAACCCTTTTTTGCCCAAATTCTAGGGCATTATTAGATTCTTAGATTCTCCAACTCCATAATGCATGGTAAAAAGATGGTGCATGATGCAAGAAAAATGTCAATTTAAAAATGTCTATGTCAAATGTATCAATGTGTCACATAATTATCTTAGCAACAAGCTAAATCCAAACTTGAAATGAATTGCTAATCCCCCATGCACTTGTGTAAGAAGACTATTGGTGCTTTCAAGTCCTCCTGGGAAGTTCATATTTACAAGTTGGGAAGTCATAATTACGATGTCAGTGCGTTCAAGTTACTTCGGTTTGAAAAAGATGGAGTTAAATGTTTTAACTCTACTTTTACAAAATTATGGGAGGAATCTTATGTTTTAGATTGATTCATTATGTATATTATATCGTAGTTGTGCAATACTACCGTATTTTGTACCTGCGACTTATCTAGTTTTATTGTAAATGAAAAAAAGAAAAAAACACTGTATTTGTGTGGCATGTGTAGAGCACTCCAGATCAGTTAGGTGCCTTAGTTATTTGCTTTCGAGATATGGATAACATGCTTAGTCTTGTTTAATTAGCATCTGAAATTGTTTCCATCATGTCTTCAGCAATGAATTTAAAAATAACAAATCATGCCTGACCCCAGAGGCTACCCCAACATCAGTGTTATCTCATGCCATTTTTTTGCCCAGAATAAACATAGAAGTGGGCAGAAATATGCTTTTCTTGGTTCAGAGAATAATGACCCTGACTTAAAGGAAGGCACTTCTGTATCAGGAAGAGAGACAGATCCAGATAAGCTGTGTTGAATTGCTCCACTTAACACGCCTGTCTCCACCCCCAGGCAAGGTCAGGAAACACATGAAGAGACCATTTTGACATACATGAATTAGTACAGAGACACCAGGATTGGATTAGAGTTGCTTATATAACATTAAATGGGTGGGGGGCTAACATACTGAAGTTTAAAAAAATGGGATTTTGCACATTTGTCATCAAAAGAAAATATGATGACATACATATATAATCTTAATTCTATGTTCTTAATACATATAATCAGTTGTATGTTTTAGATTATAATATCTTATGATACATGTGTATGGTTATCCCTTCAAAAAATATAGTGCATTACAGCATGAACACCACCGATTTTGTGTTGTAATGCATTATACTATACTAGATATATACTAAACTTGAATAGGTAAGTATGATAACATAATAAATGTGTTGGAAATGAATGCTTTTACTGAAAGGGATACTACACAATAAAAAGATTACAGATGCAAATTTTATTTGAAATATAAAGTGTCATCCATCCTTCTCTGACATGTAAACTAAGGTTAATAGTGGACTTCCTGGGTGTCCTTTGTGAAAAAGGAGTACACTTACTTATTTGGGGAAAAAGTACACTGAAAATGTGCTTCAGTGGTAACATCTAAATTAATCGATTAAATTCAAATATTTTTTATTTATTTAACATTACTGAATCAACATAAACATATTAGGTTGTCAAGGTCAACAGCTAGTCACCACCTCCTCACTACATTTCCCATCATCCTCCCTGGCCCTCACCTGCATGCACTTCCCAATCACAGAGATCGCTGTCACCTGTCACCAGTTTTCACTGATCATCATCCAGCACTATATATAACTCTTCCTACTGCAGTTCACCATGGTCTGGTCTCGTCGTTCCCTCAAAAAACACTGACCTGCCTCCTTACCTGCACGATACCCGCACGATACCCGCACGATACCCGCACGATACCCGAACGATACCCGCACGATACCCGCACGATACCTGCTACGATACATACAGGATACCTGCACGATACCTGCACGATACATGCACGATACATACACGATACCTGAACGGTACCTACACGATACCTGCACGATACATGCACGGTACCTACACGATACCTGCACGATACATGCACGATACCTACCCGATACCTACAAGATACCGGCACGATACCTGCACGATACCTGCACGATACCTACACGATACCTGCAAGATACCTGCAAGATACCTGCACGATACATGCACGATACATACACGATACCTGCACGATACCTAGACGATACCTACACAATACCTGCACGATACCTACACGATACCTGCACGATACCTGTTAGATACCTACACAATACCTGCACGATACCTGCACTACCTACACGATACCTGTACTACCAACACGATACCTGCACGATACCTGCACGATACATGCACGATACCTGCACGATACCTACATGGCACCTGCACGATACCTGCACAGTACCTTTACGATACCTTTATGATACATGCACGATACCTTTACGATACCTGCACGATACCTGCACGATACCTGCACGATACATACACGATACCTGCACGATCCTACACGATACCTGCACGATACCTGCACGATACCTACACGATACCTGCATGATACCTGCACGATACCTGCGCGATACCTGCACGATACCTGCACGATACCTGCACGATACCTACACGATACCTACACGATACCTGCACGATACCTGCACGATACCTGCAAGATACCTGCACGATACATGCACGATACATACACGATACCTTTACGATACCTTTACGATACCTGCACGATACCTTTACGATACCTGCACGATACCTGCACAGCACGATACCTGCACGATACCTGCACGATACCTGCACGATACCTGCACGATACCTGCACGATACCTACACGATACCTACACGATACCTGCACGATACCTGCACGATACAACGATACCTGCACGATACCTGCACGATACCTGCACGATACCTGCACGATACCTGCATACCTACCAGAACTATTTGTCTTCAGTCATCTGCTTCCTTCATTCGTATTCAGTCATCTGGTTCGATCCCCATTTCAGATCCTGTAACAGATACGATCATTACTCATCCAGATATCCATCCTGGACACTATACATAAATGTATTATAGGCTAAATTTATAATTATTTTTTATTGTCTTTGAAAATATTTAATACTGCCGAATGTACTGACAAGCATTTTTGGTAAACTAAAATGTATTTCAATGTAATTTTTATTGACATTTATCATGAATTTAAATATATTATTTATAACACTATTGTAATTATGAAGTTGTGATTTAGTACATTTAAAATATATTAACTTTGAATGACATTTCAAATTACATTCAGGTACATAACATGCTTTAGTATAGGGTTGCACTTCATTTCGAGGTTCACTATAAGTAACTTTGCTACTACATTTGAACTAACTCTGATTAGAATATTTGTAGACTTTAGTAGACTGTTAGGGTTTGGTGTTCGGGTTCAGGGTAGTAGAATAAGTTGACATGTAATTGCAAAGTTAATTATAGTCAGTTGAATGTCTATGGGGATCCATCAAGTGTTAGCTGATTTATTAAGCAGACAGTCTACTAATACTCTATGAGAGTTAGTTGACATAGTTGCAAAGTTACCAGTTAGTAGAATGTCTAAAGTGGACCATCAAAATAAAGTGTGACCTATATAGTGCTTTTAATGTGACAATATTAAAGGGCACATTTTAAAAGTGTACTTAAGTGTGTTAATCACGGTAAAATAAAAAGAGAGTAAACTTTCACTCTTTAAGTATGCTTAAGTGCCCTTTTATTTCATTAATATTAGACTATCCGCTTAAAAAAAACGCTGTGATACACAGCTGGTTTCATGTTATAGCTGTTAATATGTTGTGTATTTTGGTACAACTGAAGTGGCAGTACTGACCAATCAGTATGCAGGACCAAAACTATCCATTACATAATGCATTATATAAAGGCTTCAAGTAAAGTGTCAAGAAATATTTAAAAATTGTCATGCGCACACCATCTCTTCAGATTATAGTGCAGTGGTAAAGAAAAAGCGTATGTTACAATTCAGATTTAACGTAAAATATACCAAGGACTGCAACACATTGAAAATAGCAGTGACCCAGAAAGCTTATGACACTTGACTTACTTGACAATGGAGTGGTGTTACGGTTTGATATGGTTTGGTAACAGTTACTGGCTCTTGTACTGGCCGACCTCAGTGCCACGTCTCTATTATTCCTTCCCGGACTCTCATGCATAACTCCTTCCTCTCTGGCTCAGTTTCTGCTTAGTCACTGCCGTACTGTTAATAATTTATATTGGGTAACTGTCCCAAATTCTTTCAGCTTGAGTTTCATGCCAGACTTTGGTCGATTGGTTCATGTCTCTGTCGCCATTGAGAATTCCATATCCGAATTTCCCTTCATATTTAAAATCATATGACAGAACAGACATGAAAAACATTCAAGCTGTTTTTAAATGTGCTGCAGGGTTGTTACGGTGACCACCTTGTTAGTCTGGTTATTTTTGGACGGAAGTAATTTCCAAACTCATTACAGATTATTTGCAATGTCAAGAGGCTCTCAATGGATCCCTTCTCTGGAAAACCAAATCATGGCCTAGTTTCTGCACTTGCACCTGTTCTTTCTTAGGGTTTCATTCTGTGTTTCTCGATCTAATCTGATTCTTGTTTTATTTTTATTCCCACCAAATTATTCCCACCCAACAATGTGTTCATTTTATGCGTTCATATTAACGTTACAGTATTCATTCAGTATAAGTAGCAGCATCAAAGAAGCATCATTATAGAGTTAAATTAGTTGAAATCAGCAGAAAAAAAAGAATCTTAGCACAAAATAAACTTTGCAGTATGTTTTTATGAAGCCACAAAAAATAATTTGGGAATTACTCTTCATTTGTTTGAAAAAATCCTTCGGTTGGGCTAAATGTAAGTTTCACCTGCAGTGATAGGCACGCAAAGCACATTCTATTTAGCAAATCTGACTGAATCCACATGATTTTAGCAGTTTATTGCTTCAACTTGACGTTTGGGTTCATTTTGATGTAAATGTGATCCCACTTGATACCAAGTTTTATATAGTTCTAAATGGCCCACACTTGATAGAAATTTCATCTTTATAAATCACAAAAATGTCTTGTAACCCAGAAATCCCTTTATTTTTTTGTCTATTTTTTTGTCTATTTTTTGCCTTTGTTTGTCTAGCTCTGTTACACAGAATCTGCTCTCCATCGTGTCTTCTGCTGAGAGATGCATAGTATCGGTAGTCAGTGTGTTTCGACCCTGGTGGGAAGGTAGTTGTTTTTTAAAGTTCACAACCTTTCAGGGGTGGGATTTGGGCGCTGAACAGCATTTTATTTCAACCACCATTTTTAAAAGTCTTTTGCTGTGCGTGCAGTAAGAGCTGTTTGCTATTCGAATCAACACTGGAGTTAAAAATATATATTTATGATAGATGGACCGACGACGAGGTCAGGCTTTATTAAGCTTACTGTATATGCAGAGGACAAAATCCAGCAAGAACTGGAAAGTCGACCGCAGTCCTACGTCACCGGACTAATTTGCCTAATCTTCATGGTACTTTAGACCATGATGGAAAGCAACAGGTCTGGAGAAAAAAAGTTCCTGCGACAAATTGTTTCGTATAATTTCTGTGGAAATGCGGTTTAAAGTACTTGAAAAGTACAGTGCACATCGGTTATCAGCCATAGCATGAAAGTAATTAAATCAGTCACACAGTGGCACAGGGCTTTATAAGTGGGGACCAGACTGGTTTGTGAAGGGCTGCTGCTATAACCTGCTCCAGATTCCGTATGTTTGAAACCGGTCTAACCTTCTATGAGAAAAGCATACCCTGCAGAAATGCAGAGGAAAACAGATGCCAGTGGAGCATGTTAGAACTTGTTACTGTTTGAGTTTCAGTTTGTATCACATGAAAACAGGTCTCGACAGGCCACATCAGGGTGAGAGGGGTGAGGAGAAATAACTGGTAAGGATGACTAATACTGGATCATCTACATTTAGATCCGGGTCGTGGTACTTCTATAAGATCAGTGTATGTCTGAATATTGAATGGGTCACAACTCAAATATTGGCAGGAGGGTCGGTGTGTCTGTACTGTATGTATATCCACTCTAGGACTGAGAACACACATCTGTCTTTATTCCACAGCTGTTCTTTTGCTGCCAAACCCTTTGCTAGAAGATGAAATAGACAGATCTGTAAGATGGTTGTTAGTAAAGTAATGCACATTCAGGAAGTTCTGGTTTATAGATTTCTATAATATCAGAGGTGCACAAGAATCACGACGATGTGCAAAACATGATACAGTCTCATCCCATTTAACTATTTGAATGATATTTCATATCATGTGGCTTTTAAAGCCTGACATGAAATAATAGTCAGAAAAAAAGATAATTTAAACTGGGCAAAACAACTACTTAACAACTGCTGACATAAAATGCATATAAATATTAGTTGTTAGTCTATCTCCCAATAATATGTCTTAGTCAGACGTTTAATTTTAGGATAAAAGCTTTGTAGTTTTTATTGTGTGGGCAAAACATAAAGCAATGCAATATAATGATGATTGAGAGATGTACAAATAAACGTTCCTCAAAAGCCTGATGTATTAATACTAAATTTTTAACATGATTTTTCAGAAAAATTATGTATGGATAATCAAGTAAATCTAGTTGTTTCAGTAAGTGTTTGTCTTGGAATATTAACAATATAAAAGTTATTCTTTTGTTTACTTTATAAAAATCTGTAAATATTTCACTGGACAAAGAACATTGAGGTATAACCTGAGGCATATCTATAGACCAAAATATCCTAGAGACTTGTATCAGTATATAACCACCCAGATCAACCTATAGTAGCAAACACTCAGAACACCTTTGATACGTCTAAGTAAACCACCAATACATTAGTATTGTCATTTTCTGCAAGGTCAACTACCACTTGCAGGTTGTTGTTTTTTTTCAGTAGAGTCAGAGATTGGTAAAAAGCCCACAATGCTTGAAAGTCCAATATGACGGGTCTGGTCAAATAAGTTGCACCTTTCAAATAAATGAGCTAATCAACAAAGAGAGTGAACTGACTTGTCTTGAAATGGACTTTGGTTGAGTGAAATTGGGATTCAAGGATGAATTATCGAAAAAGCCAAAGAGGCCAATGCCACACATTCTCTGACTGCCAGGGAAACGGTATATGGAATTGTAAAATCTAGTTTGAAAAATTCTTAAATTAAAAAAATTTGCATTTTTAAAACCATACATTTTTAAAACCCTGAGCTACAAGTCACTAATTTCTTTGTACTATGTATTGGTGACCACAGCAGAAGGTCTATCTAAGATGTTCTATCTTGTCTCATCTGGGCCCTTTGTTTTTTCATATTTTTGAGTTTGCGGGATATGTTCATTGATGTGGGATATGTTCGCTATTAGTAGTTTTATGTTAGTAGAAGACTATGAACAGAAAAACAAGCCTGACAGTACTCTGTGCTTTGTAATTTACTACCGTCTCAGGGAAGCCCCTGTCATTAAGGAATCCCAAAATGGCAGCTGAGATTTACAGCCTTCTGCAGTTGTGTTTAACGCTGATGGGATGTCTGATGACAGCCTCAGTGTGCACATTTCTCTATTAATTTTATGGAACTTTCTTACATGTCTGCATTTATGTAATTTTCTATTTTAACTTTGTGTCATGGAGGCATGCTAGTACAAGCTGTGCGAGTAAATCTCATTTCGCTGGCCTCAAGAGCCACACTAGTGACTGACACTAGTGACTGCGGTCTTTAGGATTCTTGTTAACATGCCCACCTCCCATGCCGGCAGATGCCGATTCGAATCTCACTAGGAGTGGGTTGAGTAGCCGTGACCCGGATGGGAGTGAGGTTTAGGGGGGTGACTGTAATGGAGGCAAGCTAGTAAGAGTTGTGCATGCAAACATCACTCCCCTTTCTTCAAGAGGCTCGCTAGGGACTGTGGTCTTTAGCGTCCTTGCTAGCGTGCCCGGCTTCCATGCTGGAGACGCCAGTTCGAATCCCGCTAGGAGCGGGTTGAGTAGGACCGGTTACGTTTGGTGCCGTGACCCGGGTGGAAGGGAGATTTAGCGGGGTCAATGTAACGGAGAGAAGCTAGTAAGAGCTGTTGCGAGTAAACATCACTCTACTCTCCTCAAACTCTCCTCAAGAGCCTTGCGAGACGCCGGTTCGAAACCCTCTTAGAGAGGGTCGAGTAGGACTGGTTACATTTGAGTTTGATGTAATTGTAATCATAATAACATACCTGCAGTGACACTTAAATATCTGAATATCATTGCACTAAGTACAAATTATATTTTTTATACAGTTTAAACAAACATAAGCAACATTTTCAAGCAAAATATTTCATAAAAAGTAGGTTGAAGAACTGACTTCATACATCCAATAAAAATCACTGCCACAACTATTAAAAGTACTAATATAAACTGCAAAAATGATGCAGGACAGGGAAGTTAATTCTGAAGTTATAGAATTTGGTTTGCAAACATCAGTCACTTGATATATTAGACAATGAAATGTGAGAATTGAATGTGTGATACAAGTGTCCAAATACTTTTTTGAGGCTACTGCACATGTACATGCACAGACTAAAAAAATGAGTTTGGGTTAGTTGGCTGGATAGAACTTCATTTGGGACCGATTGTTCTGTCTGTCTGGAATTCCCCTTAAAGGTAATTTGGGAAGCCCTGCTGGCAGAATTCCTGTCTCAATAACAACGAATTCATGTCAATGCACTGAAACGATAATTTGAAGATAATCTTTGCTCAGTTGCAATGCCAATATACTATCCTGGCACTGTCGTAACTTGCCTTATATTTTTCACAGTTTGCTCTAAACAGACACCATTAGTGGAAATCTGACTTTTCTAAAATCTGGGTCAGTTTTTAAGGTTGGTTTTGGTTAAGGCCCATGTAATGCAGAGGTCTTGCTCAGACACATCTTCCTGACTCATCAGAGCAAAGAAAGAGAGCCCTTCAATGTCTCACTGCTGGCATTCAATTGCTCATACAAATGAGAGTAAACATTTCATGGGTAAACAGCAGCTGGATTTGTCATTGAATTTTTTTTATGTACGTATTTTTCCAGTGGTTAATGCATACCACAAAACTAGTCCGCAAACATTCATGTTGGCAGTTTTGTACTCAAAGCTGATCGATGCCAGTTCAAAGACATACAAGGAGTCTTGGCATCCCTCAGGGTATTAAGAGATGAAGTCTGGTCGTCATTCATCCTGGGTTATTTCAGCACATATTTGAAAGGGTTTGGTCTTGTCTTCCAAGAAAGAAGTCTTGCTGCCCTTTTCCATGATGGGGCAAGACACCAAAATTGGGTCAGACTCCTTGTCGCAAAGACAAATATGTTTGTCATTCAAAAATTGTGATAAATTGATGATTTAGAGACATCTTTTTTAAATGTCACAGTGAATTTATGTTTAAATATATAAATAGTTGCAATATATTTTATTTGGAATCTTCAGGGAATTGTGTTCTGGCATTTACATCTGTATCAGAGTGAGGGAGAAGCAGGGAGCTGCCTGCCTTGTGATTTAAGTTGTAAAAAAAGTGACACTAAAAGCTAAGACTTGGCATAAACAGTCCCAGTCTTTCAACATGAAGCTTAAGTCAGAAACGTCTAAACTGTCAGTTTGACCTATGGCAGGGTGACTGTGATTTTGGAAACACCAGATCAATGGAATCTGATTTACGGATGGTGCAGAACAGGAAGAACCAGTCGAAGATTCCTGCTCTTTCTGCCAGAACTGGAATTTTTTTTAGAGGATGTTTGGGGCTCAGCTGGGATTGATTTGCTCTAGATGGAGGTTTTGCGCAATAAATATGTATTCATATCATGTGTCTTTTGACTCAGCAACCATTTCAAAACAATTTAATTATTTACAGAAGAGCTTTCGCATCCAATATGTTTATGAGTGAAGTTTGGATTATCCATTGGTGTTTTGTTTTTTTGACATTTCAACCAATTAACAATTGAAGCCATGCTAAAATCTCATTGAGATGCTCATATCACGCTAAGACAGGGAGAATGCCATTAGAATGTGAATGCTTTTCTCATCATCTTTATGGGTGGGCTGAGAGAACTTCTTTAACATTAAAAACAATGTAGTTTTACATGTAGTTTTCAATGTTTTCAAATTTGTAGGCTGTACATAACATCCCCAGGATGTTTCCAGACAGCATACACTGAAAGTTTAAGGTGACTCGCTCTAAGGACTACATGAAACTAAAGTTTTGTGGCATTTATTCTGTTAGTGTAACCACTCAAGGATTTGCACCGACGTAGAATGCATTTGTTACTACTAAGGGGTTTGGTTAAGGTCAATCTTTTGAGTTTTACAGAACGATGGTTAATAGCCATGACAGGTTTTGATGAGTATTTACTTGTATCTGATGTTCAAATTTGTTCAGGTATATTAAATAACTTTGACCCGCAGCAAATTTTCGAGTTGTCAGAAATACAGGTTAACCTAGGATGAAAAGTAAAATATATTTAAATATAATGTTATGTGAGTTTCTCAACTGCCCTCTGATGGTATTTACGTTTATGCATTTTGCAGATATTTTAATCAGAAGAAATGTACGTTTATGTACATTTTTATTAGTTCATGCATGGTGAATTTAGCTGGGATTCGAACCCATGATCTTGCAGTTGTCAGCAACATGATCTACTGTTTAAGCCTCAGGAAATCAAAATGCTAATAAAATCAAAATGTCAATAGAAAATAATACTAATTTATAATTTTCACATTTTGTGAAAAGCAAATGTTAAAAAATATTTGTTATGTACAGTTATAAAATCATATGTTCTCATGATAACCTTTTTGGTAATCTGTGAGAAGTATTAAAGTTAAAGGTATACTGATTTTTTGTGAATTGTATTGTTTCCAATTATTATAGGGTCCAGTTGACCTATAACATAATGACCATACACAGAATTGTAACGTAATACAAGAGTTCAAAGAAAACAGTCTTGAGTTTAGCAATTCCCAGTAACCCCTTCCATGAAAGATGAAACATCTTGAGGCTGTTGAACACTACAACAAACCTACAATCATAGGCTTAAATTTCAGATACTCAAGAGACAAACAGAGTCAAAACATCAGTTCAGATTGGATCTACATCGAGTTTAAGCTGTCTGAAATCGGGCCAGTCGTTTTGCCCTGTGGAAGTCAAATCTGACTCATCAGCTGGGATAATTCATCTCTGTGGGTCTGGCAGTGGTAGTTTCTTTTCTCTTCTCAGAGAGCTTTCTAAATTCACATCAATGATCCACTTGTAAAGAGATTAGAGGGATTTAATGAAATAGTCGTCAAATCCGCTTCCACTCTAACAGACGACACAAGCTGATTAAATCGTCCTGTAGAACGATCAATGACTATTATGTTTTGTTAGCCGATTGATGGAAAATGAAACTTAAAGAACAGAGGAAAGTGCAAGATTAGATGGAAGTATGAGACAACAAGTACATACTTTCCATACTTTGCCAACCTGCTTAAATCTGTTGATTCCAAAACATGCCCTGTTTATTTGTCTTCCCTTTGAGCTTCATCTAAAAGATAAAGATTACATAAACTATGGTTGTGTTTGGAATGGAAAGCAATGCTACAGTACTGCTTACTGCATATTGCACAGTAACAATTATATACGGCTATGTCTCAATAACATAGAGAGGAATGTATGTCACATTGCTACTATCTTGACATCAAATGTAGTTCTATCAGAAAGACTCGGGAGAATAATACTGTAACAATTAACCATTTATTAACAGCTCGGCAAGCAATATTATGATATTGTGAAAGTTCTTTGGCGTAGGGCCCCGTCTGTAGCTCGCAATCCGGGGGTCCGACTCCCTGTGAGGTATGGGAAGGGACCATCCTGGTGGTGGTGGGGAGGGTGGAGGTCAATGAAAGCGTCAGCATCTGGGAACTCAGACATGTGTAAGTACCCATCTTTTATACCACAAGTATTAGAACGCGATTGGATAGATGAGAAGGTAATGAGTGACGTAACAATTGAGTCTTCCCAGCAGAACTTATGCTAAAGCTTTCATTATTTGCATTTATAATATATATTTTGTATATAAATGCAATGTGCTATCCCCATTGCAGTATTGCTCGCAGCATGCTTTTTTTTATTAAAAAATGAATACAGTACAATAAATGTATGAATAAATAAATAATAACAATAAACACTCCAAATCTTAGAATTCACAAGGAGCCCTTGCTCATAATTTACTGTAACTTATCCGCTCATGTTTGTACATAACCACCTGATCACTTTTCTCCAGTTTGCACAGTTTCAGCACTCCAGTTAGTACAATCAGCACTAAATGTCATTACTCCTATGGTTTTTGCCTAATAGTCAGCAAGGGTAAAGTTTCAGATTTTAGGCAGATGCGGAAATTCAACATCTCTTTTTAGTCCTGACTGAGAGCAAAGAGAATAAAAATCCTCATCATTAAAGACTAGGGATGCCACCGATCAAGTTTTTTTTTGTGCCCCTGACCCGGTCCGAGTCATTGAATATTGAGGATCTGCTGATACCGAATCCCAATCCGATGCTTCAATCAGCTAAAATCAATCCAATGTATACCTGTGTAAAGAGTTTCTCAGGGGCAGGGGCTCAAATGTAAAAGGGGGCATCTATATAGAGCAATTCCAATATAACAATTACTACAGTAATTATTTATAAGCATATAT
Source organism: Meda fulgida (assembly GCA_030578275.1). Classification (NCBI taxonomy): domain Eukaryota; kingdom Metazoa; phylum Chordata; class Actinopteri; order Cypriniformes; family Leuciscidae; genus Meda; species Meda fulgida. The sequence goes on from CM060627.1 coordinate 24,621,012, forward strand.
AGGACTGCGTGATCATGATTATGAATATGGGACTGCTGATAAAAACTTCTTGTAATTTATATGTACAACAAGAAGAAGAATTGCAACAAAAAGAAAAACAAAGTGTAGATAAGGTTGGAAAGCATGAAGCTTGCGATGTCAAAATATAGATGATATACAGTATGCTAAACAAGGAAGTTTAAATGTGCGTGCGTGACGCACTAGAACAGATCTCTGCTGCGTCCCAATTCAGAGGCTGCATCCTTCGAAGGGTGCATACAAGGCCGATCGCGTGATCCACTGCACGACGAAGGCTCTTTCAAATGCGGCCTCTAAATGCGTCCCTCGTTTTCTGTGAAATCAAGGATACAACAGATGAATTCTTCATGGCCTTGCCTACCCCAGAATTCATTGTGTGACGACAGGATTTTGAAAGAATTTTCCGAATTACACTTTTAAACTTAAGTATTGGGTTTAAACTTACTCACTTATCTAATGTAAAAAAAAAAATGAAAGCAGTTCAAATGTTGACTTATATCTTACTAAGATGCGATTATATATAGTTTATACTTTTTATTATATACAGAAATGGACCATGATGAACATATTTAGACAGTTTGTGAACCCTGTTTTGTTTTCAGACAGTTTAATATAGTCTAGTACAAACGTTACTGTCACTCATCAACGGCAGGCGACAAGAACAGTCCTCCATAGGCTAGACCGTCCCAACGCTCAGTCTGACCTCCGTGGCCTTCAAAGGCATGGCCATTGAAGTCCGAGTCCTTTCGAAGGATGCAGTCTTTGAATTGGGACATCCTTCGTCGCGCCGCTGTGATGCAATCGGCCTTCAAATACGGCCTTCGGAGGATGCAGCCTTCACATTGGGACACAGCTACAGTCTACATTCACAAACGCACATTTTGAGCTGCTTCTTTTCCTTTTAATGGCGGTTGACAAACCCACTTGAAGGTGTATACCGCCACCTAATGCACGACACCTGCGTGGCAGCTAAGATATAATAAAGGATCAGGTTCAGGAGAGCTGATACCGTTCAGTAAAAAATACCCCGATACCGATCCTTGAGATCGGCTTGGAACATCCCTATTAAAGACCCATCAAATTATTTGAAGAATAATTTTTTCTTCTTGCATTGACTTATTTCATCTTAAAAATTAAGGAGGTATCAGAAGTATGAGCATTGTTACAAGACACTTGCCAGTCGGTGGCAAGTTGTATTTCAAAATTAGGAGAAGGGGACAATTCCACTAATAGGCCTATGTCTTTCTGTCTCTTGTGTTTAGCACCGGTGTCGGTACATGTAATGCATATTGTTTTAGCACAAAAGCACTTATAATTTGAAGACTAAATTTAGCAAATCTAGATTTGGTGCAGGATGCAGCCTGCTGGCTTTAAGAGCATGATTGTAGGTTGTCAGATGCAGTCAGAGGTTGTAGGAGTGAGTGAAGGAGTAGAACAGTAGCATGTTATCTTTAGCTAAGCATTGATTGTGCATCTGCAAACAAGATCGCCTGGAATGCTCAGCAGGCATTCTCCCACACTCCCTCCACTTCCAAAAATATGGGCTTGTTTTTTGTCCTCTTGTGCTCTGTTAGAGTTTCAGTTAACCATTTAGACCTTTTTTGTGAATGGTTAATGTATCCTTTGTGGGATTCAAGATTGATAGGCCCTATGTCACACAGGTGTCTCTCATTAGCTTTCATTCCACCGGCCTCGCTCCGCACCCACGGCTGTCGGCCCCAAACCTGCTCCACCCCACAGTGAATTATAATTGGTCCGCACTTTCAGTCAGTTACCTGTACACTTCATTGGGGGTCGTTTTTACACAATTTGTTGTTAATTAAAATAAGAAAAAAAAAATCTCATGGTTTCTCATCCACCACACTAGGGGTTCCCAAACTTCTTTGTGAGCTGAACCCTTTAGGCGTAACATTTATTTTGAAAATACCCCTGAGATTTAAAGTTAAAATAGGGCCTATGATTGACCAGCATGTCTTCAAATTTAAAATAAAATCCAAGTATTTTGGCTGCTATGGTACAACCATTTATGTTCTTTTTGTTAGGTGTTAGTGGACTTTCTTTATTTGGAAAAAAAATAAGTTAGTCATATTGTAGATGAGTGTATAACACAAACTATGAGACAGGTATACTTTTAACCAACCTTGACAAAAAAACAACAACAACATTATTTCGATAGATTTTACACCTGTTGTTACATGAATGAAAATATGTTTTTGGGGCTTAGCCCCTCATCCATTAATATCTAGTGGCGTCCCTGATCAAACTTATATCATGTCCATCTATTTCACTTTCATTTATTTTAATTTTACATTCGATTTAATTACTTATTCGTTTTTCATTGATTTACGAGGCCCCGTTTTGGGAAACCCTGCTGGGCCAAAATCATAAATTAGTCTTTGAAAGTACCTAGCTTATTTAGACATGGCACCTCATGTCTAAATAAGCCACATTGTGCTGTCATTCATGTCTGAAGCATGGTGTGCGATGAGTTACATAAAGAGTTTTAGTATTTAAGGTTAGGACTTTGTTAAAAACACTAAGCCTAAGTATAAGCAACAGTAACAGTGATGCTTGACGTAGCACACAGATAACATATTTGCCAAATGTCATTCCAGCTTTTCTGAAATTCTCCCCTGAATAAGGATACCATAATTTCTATTCCAGCATCTGGAATTATCCTTAGGCTACAAGCTGACAGCTGTACATACCAAAACACATGAGTGCGCACACAGACGCAGATATGGACATCCTAAAAAAACAATCACATTTTATTTTAAATGCGTGCAAACAATCAATTGTATTCTTCTTCTTTTTTCAGATTGCACAAAAACATGAGTTTGTAGTGGATTCTTTCAGCAGATATGTTTCCATCCAGGCACAGCTTGATGATATGAGCAGCCAGCCTTTTTTCTTTCTCACCGAACTTTTATCTTTATTTCCTCCCTCTCTTCCTGTTGCCAGAAGGGGAATGGTGTTGAAATCTCAAGAGTGAAAAGGGAGGGTCTAATCTGACTCAGAATGGGATAAACCATGCAGCTGTAGCCACCGCAGGCATTGATTGAACTTTCATTTATTTTGTATTTTTTTCCTGACAACCAAAAGTCTGGTGCATATACACACAAGTCCACACATAAATCTAATAAGCTATTGTTCAGTTATTTGCTTATTTCTAATATTCATTAAAAAAAACAGACAGAACCGAGGGATATGTTTTTGTCCGGTTTGTTTCAGCAGTAGTCATGTATTAGGCTATAATATCGCAGCTGTTATAATATAACAACATAACAGCTGAATGAACAGAGCAATAAAACTTTAGCAAGGCTGTGTCTGAATCCTAAAAATACAGTATATATAGAAAGGCATCGATGCATCTGAATTAAATGTTTGTGTATACAGTAAATGTATCCAGCTGCCTATTGTCACATTTACATTAGTTTGGACTCGTTATGTTTTGTCATCCCCTGCATACTCATTTGTAGTCACGGACACTAATCACGTTCAGCTGTGCACTATCACTAGTCTGTGCACTAGTCACCATCATTAACACCTGTATATGTTCAGTTCTTTTTCATTCCAGTGTCCGGTATTGTCTATGTTCGGTGTGTGTTGCTATCCGTTTGCATGCCTGTTAGATAAATCTTTTAAATTGAATCATATACATCTTCCTCATCTGTCTGCCAGCAACCATCCGTGACACCTATGATATACCACAATCCCGTGCATGTTTTTTTGAAAAATTAATAATGGTATTTGATGGAATAGTTGAAGTGTCAGGATTCCATCCACGTCGCGGTCGCCATCGCCGCCCACTCATTCCCAATCACCCAGTCGGACACTCCCCCGTTCACAATCACCTGATTACTAATCACAGTCACCTGTGTCCCATCACCCACATGCACTATAAAGCACTCACCTTCACTGCAGTCACTTGTCTGGTCTCGTCTATACATGGATCACAGACTCTCCTTCAAACCAACCTGCTACTTACCAGCTTCCCGATCCTTCCGTTTCCATCCATCTCCAGTGTGACTGCTTCCTACCCATCTGCAAGAGAGAAAAGGAAATTATCTTTCAGCTAAGCCTGTTTAATGTTTCTAAGTCATTTGATCCTTTTCTGTTATCTCCGATTGAGTTTCCATCTGCACAAATAAACGTTAAATACTTACCATCCAGTCTGTTCCTTCTGTGAGCCCTGACATGAAGGAAGTAAATTCATTCATAAATGTCTGTTTTCTATATCTGTTCAACCTACATTTCTGCAAAACTACTTACATATGTAGCCTACTTACACACATTAATAATTCACTGCAGTTTCCAGCTGAAATGAACACTGGAGACAGTAAAAGACCAACAACTTTTTAGTTTTTTCACACAAATTATGATTACAAGGGCAGATTATAGATTAATTTCATGTGGTTCCTTGCACAATTATATGTTATGACCTCAAGTAGGGTTTAGTGAAGGTGGTACATTATTTTTAAACGTGATGTATTAGTGTTGTCAACTCGATTAATCTCGATTAATTGCATATAACATAAAAGTTTGTAAAAAGTGTGTATGTTATATATATATATGCAAGCCTGTTTATTGGTCCAATGAGGGTTTCCAATAATACAGGTGAGGGTCTCTGCGTGTTACTGTCTTTTCTAGTATTTTTGTTAAATTCAATACATTTTGTCTTATGTATTTACTCGTTATTTCATCTGACTCCATAAATGAAAATGGTTTTAATGATATCTGGGTATCATTAAAAGTGAGCGAATGTTTGATTATTCTTTTGAAACTCTTTAATTATGTTTTACCCGATCAGATTAGGAAAATATGCCGCTTAGAGGTCCTCGCATCTTCTGCAGGTCTCACGATCACAATCTCGTCAGTTTCGTCACTAAACAGAGGTTTTTGACTAATATCTCAGACGGTCGGATTCACCCAAAACACAATCAGAGATACTTTTCGTTTAGTCCCCTTGAATTGCATACACTTGAACTTAATTCAATAGTTATACTTTAGTAGAGGTTTTGGCCCTATTATAGGTATGAGTTGACCAACAATACTTCCCTCATAATTGTTTAGACTGGCCAAGCCCGTGATTTCTCACGTACACTTATCTAAAGTTACTTTAAATTAAGACAGAGGTAAAATAGATGTACCCAAATTTAGGTTGGTCAAGTAGCACGTTAGCTACCCTAAACGGAATGCCTCTACAAAACAAGTACACTTGAACTAGTGACAAAATATTAGCCGTCGCCAATCTGACGCAGTCTTGCGGGAGCATACGAATCCGATAATCTCCTTGGGAGAACAAACTCAGAGTCAATCAGAGTAAAATCAAACGTTTACAATTTAATATGTCAGGTAAATGTATCATTACAATTTCATAATCAATTCAAAGATAATCAATGCAAAACATCAATTGCTCTAGAACAAAGAGGAAAAAGTTTACCAGACAAGAAATGCGTGAGGCTGAGAGTCTCGCAACTCTCAGCCTCACGGGCCGATCTCAAATACAGAAAAGGCCCCGAGCTCTCGCTGCGTTTCATTATATACCCAGACCTCATTTCAAATCTAAGCCTCAACCACAGTGGAAATTTACCTGTAAATCACCATTTGCTAGCAGTGGAAAATTAGCATTCAGTCAAATGGTCAGAAGGTGTTAACTCAAAGACACACCCTCCGGTGTGGAAGATATTTCTAAACTTCCTAAGAACTTTATTATCTTTTGGTTTACTTCTTTGGGAATGAGACATTTGTACCAGTCGCACCGAGACATTTCAAATAATACCAAACATGTATGATAATCATTCACATTAAACCATTTAGATTCTTGTGTGAGTTTGGGAGATCTCTGCCAGAATGAAGAATGGGGGAGAGAAATGTAGATTAGGATGAGGGAGGTGAGACCTTCGTCTCAATAGTGCATGAGGGGGAGTTCAATGTTAATTTCCTTTGTTTTCTCAGAGAGTGGTCCTCTCTTAAAGTCCTTCTAGTTTTTCCAGTCTTATATATATTTGGCTATATATATATATATATATATATATATATATATATATACTCCAGAAAATGCTGGGTTGTTTCAACCCAAATTTGGGTCAAATATGGACAAACCCAGCCTTTGGGTTGAATTTATTAATTACATTTTTAACCCAATAGTTGGGTTTGTCCATATTTGACCCAAATTTGGGTTAAAACAACCCAGACCTAAAACTGGATCAGGTGTATAAAAAGACATGCAAATAATTGGAACTTAAATTGAGAGTAACATTGAGGACATCTTCATGTAAACATCAGAAAGCTGTGGTCCTCTTTAGTCTGAGCATCTGAGGTGTGTGGCTCTTTGAGGCCTTTCATTATCTGCAAGGTCATCTGAACATTTCAAAGCACCACAGGGTGCAGAGATGAAGGTAGAGCTGTTTAGCCACAAAGCCAAGCTTCATGTTTGGTGTAGAACAACCACTGACTAGAAGAACACCATACCAGCTATGTATGGTGATGTAAGCATTATGGGTGTGTTTTACTGCCTTGCAGCTCAGCTGGCCATATCAGAGCACTTGAGGAAAATGTCAGAGCATTCATTCACAAGCTGAACCATGCAAAGAATGTGTTAACCCAAAACAAGCAATAGGTAAACAAGAAGCAATGAAGAATCAAATTTTCTCATAACATACATTGCAGCATCAGTCTCAGCGTTTCTCAGTGTCTGAAACAGTTTGATAAAGGATTAAGGCTCTCTAAACCCCTCCTTTCCGAGAGCCTTCTCTGCTCTGATTGGTCAGATGACCCAGACTGTTGTGATTGGTTGATAGTGTGGGTCGGAAAGGAAATGCCCATCACTATATCAGAATTTCAGCTCCGGAGTCTTCCTCGGCACTTTTAAACTTTTAAGTGATACAAACAGTAACAACGCTGTCGTTTTTACCTTACCAATTTGAGTCCTCATCCTTTAGAAGTGCAGGTCAACATGCGAACCAAACCCTTCAAGGCCTCAGCTACAGCTACAGTGTTTGAGGGCCGGTCAACATAGACGTTGTTTGTGGGCAGCCAGTGAAGCATTATGCAAATTGGTTTCAAACCTACGTAGGTTTGGGCAGGAAGTAAATAATTATGAGGAAGAATTACGGATACCTTGTTTCAGGCAATTCAGAATTGGTTCTTTATTTTGGGAGACAATAACTCTGCAATAGTTTACAATAACTTTGCAGACATTTTATATTCACAATCAGCTATATTACGCACATGAAAGATAATAGCATTATAGTGACACTTTAACCTAACAGAAATGGTGGCACTTGAAGTGGGTAGTACATTTCAGAAAGCCCCTGAATATCACACATTTGTAGGAAGAATGGACTGAAACATTTGCATGATGATGCCGGAGAGTTACAAAATACAATTAAAAGAAATGTTTCCTCCTAAAGGGAAATCACATTTAAATCTCCTTAATATCTCAGTTTCTCCTTCACAGCAATGAAATTAAATGGAGTATATTGCTTTGGTCTCCTGCTTCTCAGACGTTTCTCCTTAGAAAAAGACCTCAGTAATCTCACGTGTGCCTTTTCTATAGTTCTCAACAATGAGCAGGTCTCAAACTGAGAATTCAATTAAGTCTCCTGAGCTGTAGAGAGCAAACTATGAGCAATAACATTTGTTTTTGGGGAGGAGGAAAAAACAGCTTGAAGATTTAGGCTACTTACTTCATTTGTTAATTAATGATTGCTAAAATATTTAATGATTATTTGATTTTTAATAATTGTATGTATTTGAGTAAATATAATTACCGTAATAATATATTGAAGAACTTATGCTGTATTTTATTTCATATTGCAGATGAAACTCCCAGTGCTGTTGTTGGGCAGATCATCTGATCTTAGACCAGGCGAGTTTGTGGTCGCTATCGGCAGTCCGTTCTCCCTTCAGAACACAGTGACCACAGGCATAGTCAGCACCACCCAGAGAGGCGGCAAAGAGCTGGGTCTGCGTAACTCTGACATGGACTACATTCAGACAGATGCCATCATCAATGTGAGCTCAAACACTACATTTGATCATATATTACATTAACAGTCTTTGTTTGCTAAGTGGATAAATGACACAATGCTCAGTTTCTGTATCTGTTAATAAGAAAAATTAGGTTTCACTTCATTTGGATGGTCCCTTTAACACATTCTGTTGACTATAAGTAACGTTGCACCTACATGTCTACTAACTCTCATTAGAGTGTTAGTAGAGTTTTAGTAGACTGGTAGGGTTAGGGTTAGAATAAGTTGACATGTAGTTGCATAGTTACTTATAGTCAGTAGACTGTCTGTTGGAAGACATCACAATAAAGAGTTATCAGATATTAAGCAGACAGTACAATGAGAGTTAGTTGACATGTAGTTGCAAAGTTACTTATAGTCACCAGAATGTTCAAAAGGGACCATCAAAATAAAGTGTTACCGAAAAATATTTTTTTGATTAGTCAATCACTTGGATACTGCTGCATGCTGACAGCAGCGTGTCTGTGTATCTATTGGCAGTAGCAAGTCTATACTTGCTCTAAAGCATGTGTAACATGATCAAGTTGATCTAGTCCACCAAAATCAAATACATTAACATTGCCATAACCATTAGCATGCCAAAACTACTTTGAGAGTTGTTATGATTGAAATATCTACTAATTCAGCCATGTAACTCTAGAGGGCGCAGATAAGTCCTTTAAATTAAATCTGCAAGTAATCACTCCATTGTGACATGGCACAAGATGATTGGTCTCTGCTTATTCTGCAGTCAATGAGATCGCTTGCTCAACATTTAAATAGTCTGGTTCAATGTACACTGTAGGCTAGTCCTGCAGCGGGCTATCAAAGTTCCTCTGAAACCCTCCACCTCCCCAGCTCCACCTGTCTGGATCTGCTATGTGATTTATTATGTTGTGATGGAACGGCTGACTCCCCCTTATTATCAGCACCACCCCATCCGCGTTCACCACAGGAGTGAGTGTGAAAGAGAGGAGGGGCACGAAAACAACCAGGACGGGTGGCTGTTAAATGCAGAGCGTCTCTTCCCCCATCCATGCACACTGGTGTCCTCATGGGTCCAAAAGGGGGGCATGGAGGGTTTCCCGCACCGCTATATGGACTGAGTCACTGGACCCATAGTCTTGCGTAGCCAGACCTTCAGACTGACGGCAGAAGGTCTGGACTCCATATCAGTGTTCATTGGCCAAGGACCACCCAGAGGCTGTCTGACTGACATGTAAAGCAACCAATTACAGTTCGTTTTGTTCCACGTCATGTTTAGGGGTGTGAAAATGTAAAGTCGACATCCCTAAAATAAGAGACGGTGTGTAAAACTCTTGGACACATTTGAGTCTATGCCACAAACCTAACATACTTCACATACTTTAAAAATTAGCGCTTATCAGGAACAACTAAACGCTGGATTTTCAATCAACGGCGTTCTTCTTCATTGAGGGCGTTTGCCGCCACAGAATCTTTGTTTTCAGGTGTACCGTTAAAGATAGCGACACACACATCTCCCGGAAATCCTGTAAAATTCAACCAATCAGATGATGACTTTGAAAATCCTGAAGTGTTTCCAGTTCAGTGTTCCATATGCATGAGACGTTCAGCCAACAGTCTGTTGGCTCGACATCTGAGGCTGAGACTACCGGACTCGTGGTCCGTATGGAAAACACTAGTTTGCGGCGACTGGTTAGGATGCAGGCCCGCCATTCTCTCCATGTGCCATGGCCTCAGGGAAGATGAGCTGCTGAGGAGAAGCAAACACGCCGGACCCTTACCTGAATCCATCCTGACTGAACACTTCATGATTCCCCGGCACGACAAAGACACCAGATCCTCTGTTCTGTACACTTTTCCCTTTTGAACACTTAATTCCCTTTTTAGAAATGTTCTTATGTTTTTACTATAAATGTATAGTAATACACAGTGTGTCTGTTTGTCTTTTGGCAGTAGCAAGTACATACTTGTTGTTATGATTTAAATATATATACATGACCCATTAGTGGCAAAGAGGTCTTCACTATATAGAGAGAAAAGAAATAATCACACACATTTCATAAACCCAAACTCTTTCTGTGTTTCAGTATGGCAATTCAGGAGGGCCCCTTGTGAACCTGGTAAGATTTTTACTTTGTTATTATGTATTACCCATTTGCAAATAATTAAAATAGCTTGAGTCTCACGTGATAGCGAATTAACAGGAGTGACAGAATGCAGCCAGGACCAAGTTTACACAGTCAAAAATGTTTATGGCAAGTCTTTATGATCCTGGAAACATCTGTTGTTGGCAGAAAGACTGTGTGTTGAGTCAGCTGTGAACATAAACACATGCGTGCATTCATAATGATGATCAATGTCGGAAGCATCACATTGTGCCAGGAAGACATCTATGCATGCAGATGTGTTTGTGTGAGTTTACATTTACATTTGTGTCTTCACTCTTGTGCCTGTTGCTGTAGGATGGTGAAGTGATAGGAATCAACACGCTTAAGGTGACAGCAGGAATATCCTTTGCCATTCCTTCCGACAAGATCCGGCAGTTCCTGGCTGAGTCACATGACAGACAGACTAAAGGTCAAGAGCAAAATGATGGACTAAAATGTGCTAAATCCAAAACATCTACTCTATTTAAACACACTAAAATGTGATTGAGATTTATAGTTTCAATAAATAAATATCTCTTTAATTTTCAGGAAAAACGGCCACAAAAAAGAAGTTTATTGGTGTGAGAATGATGACATTAACCCCAACGTGAGTCTCAATTGCAGTGCATGGCTTTCTGAATACTGTTGTGTGTTTGTGATTGTGATTCTAGAGGAACATTTAAAAAAAAAAAAAAAAAGGAATCAGCCATCTAAAATTAATCATTTCAAATTATATAATCCATGTATAATCCAATACATATAGCAAAAGCTGGACACCAGCAAACATGACATTTATATCTGTACTACCTATGAATCTGTCACTCTCAGACTTGCTAAGGAGCTAAAGGAGAGACAGAATGATTTCCCAGATGTCACCTCTGGAGCATACGTCATTGAAGTTATCCCGAAAACACCAGCTGAAGTGTAAGTCCATCGCACCACATGAAAGAATGAAATCAGGTGGTTGGAGGGATTTGATACATTTTGCAATTAGTAAAAGTTAATGTGCACATTCAAACCTGTTTAAGCTTATTTTGAATACAAAAAGGTTATTGAGACAAATCACAATTCAGACTTTTTTTTCTCAGAATTGCAAGTTTATATCTCAATTCTGAAGAAAAAAAAATCAGAATTGTGAGATATAAACTTGCATTGTGAGGAAAAAAAAGTCAGAATTGCGTGTTTATACCTGACAATTCTGAGGAAAAAAGTCAGAATTGCGTGTTTATACCTGACAATTCTGAGGAAAAAAGTCAGAATTGTGAGATATAAACTCGGAATTGCAAGAAAAAGTCAGATATAGACTTAACTCGCAATTCAGACTTTTTTTTTCTCATAATGTGTTTATATCACTGATCTATATAGAATGACATGTCATTCTATATAGATCAGTGGTTTATATCCCGCAATTCAGACTTTTATCTCGGAACTGAGTTTATATTCCGCAATTTTTTTCTCTGAATTATTTACAATAAGAAGTTCAATGATTTGGCCATAGTTTATGTGATGCTGTCTTTACCATACAATTGCTTTATTTAAATACAAATTTTACTGATTTAAATGAACAGTTTTGTGCTTTCTAAAATGTGTGCAAAATGTGTACCCAATATCATAATCATGCTGATGCAGCAGTTTTTTCTTTGCCTTAGGCAAACTTAATTTTAACTAAAATTAACTTTAGGGATTTCATTGTGTGTGGGCGAACATTCACTCACAAGTATCCATATGATTCCACTAAGTTTTTGCATAAATGAGATGATGTGAACAGTACATAAGTGGCCACTTCCTGTCATTGTGGGTAGCCCATTTAGAGCTAAGTGAGTTGAATGCTGCAGTATTGGGGATTTTTCCATAAATGCACATAGTTACAATTTGTGGCTAGAGATTTACAGAGAATTACTGTGAATTAGAGCATGATCAGTTAAATGTAACAGTATAACAAATTTTACAAGAGCCATTTCAAACAGTGTAAATGGCCCATTCTGAGGAAAGGGTGTATTTGGGGATAAAAAAAAGGGACTAAAACCCTTCAAAATGTACGTATAATACTGTAGATACCGTTGTTGAGTAAATCAACCAAGTTATTGTTAATTAAATGAACATTTTCTCTTTCAAACATGTTATGTCAAACCATTTAACTTTAAAACATTTTTAGAATTTGAATGACGAATTTTAGAAAAAAAATCCACACAGTGAAAGCTTTAAATTCAACTAAAACCCTATCAGTAATAAGCACTATTTCCTGAGAGTGAGCCTAATATATTCTGAAACAGAGGAAAAATTAGTTCCCTTTCGTAGTCACTACGAGTTACGTTGTGACGACTAATGGGGTTTCGCTTAGAAAGCCTATCAACTTCGAGTATTACAAAACGAGCCAATGGCAAAGAAATGCCATGGGTCTGCAGAATTTGCATAGCGTAACTCCGCCCCACCTCGTGGGTATATAAGGAAGTATGCTGGCAACACGCAGTTATGTTTTTGCTTCGGACCCAAGATGTCCTCTTCACTCCTGCAGCCTGTTCTCTGACTATCTTTGAGAATATTCTAGACGAGCAGCTTCCAGTTGGTGTTTTCACATTCCTGCCTGCTACTCTGTGCAGTGGTCTGCAACAGCGTGTTTGTTTCTCCCCGGGTGCTTCAGCACTGCTGCAAGCTTTTCTCTCACCAAAAGAGATCTTTTTAAAGACGCTCTGCCCGTGTATTTCTGAATGCGATGGTCTGATAGATTCAGCTGATGGGCACAAATGCTGTTTGTTGTGTTTGGGCTGCGCTCAGACAGCGTTCGTGGATGCGTCATGTTCTCGATGCGGGAACTTGACCGTCGCAATGTTATGGTCGAGACTCAATGACCTCATTAGAGCGAGAGTCCCCTCATCCACGCCCCGATCTATTCTCACAATGAAGGAATACTTTGGCTGGTGGCCAGGGTGACCTGAGGCAGCTGGTGTGGAACAAACCGACGATTTATCCTCGGTCCACATCCCCCTTTCACATTGCAACCCGTGTGGTTTACGGATGAGTTCGCTGACCACTCGCGTAGTACGTCAGTGGGCCCAGCAGCTTTTCCGGCGCCCTGGCAGATGCTATCTCCGCATCACAAGGTGAGCTGGAGTCCTCTGGAGATGACGGTTCGGCTGTGCTGCCACCTCAGGGTGTGCCTGCTTGCCGAGTCTGATCCAGAGTTGACAGCTATGCTGGACCTCCGCCATGTCCCGAGTGCTCAAGGCTGATGATTGGTTTTGGGGGTGGCAACTCCAATTCCTTTCTACCCGGACGTGCATGAAGAGGTCATGAGATTGTGGGAGTCTCCTTTGACTTTTTGCGACTGACCCCCAAATGTAAGCCTCTCTGAGCATGTGTCTTTCCCTTGGCAAGCCACCTTGCCACCCCTGGGGTTGAAATATTCCACCCTGTGGGCTGGACACCCCAGTGTTCTCCATATGCACCCCCCTTTCGGGTCATATGTGTATTCTGTATGCCCCCCCCCCCCTTCGGGCAGGCAATAATTGCATATTTCCACTGAGATATGCTCCCAGTGTACCTTGGTATTCCTGTGTTAAGTAGGAGTCCTTTGTCCATGCTAGTCTCATGACAGGGAGCTCAGACGTACGCAGGGCACTGGAAGACAGCCAAGTAGGTGGCGTGATTAGACTGGGAAACCCATTCATCGCCACGACGTAACTCGTAGTCCTTACGTCTCTCTGACACTTCCACTGTACCGCTGGAACAGCCTGAGTTCAGTCTCGGCTCCTCAGCAAGTAACATAACTGCGTGTTGCCAGCGTACTTCCTTATATACCCACGAGGTGGGGCGGAGTTACGCTATGCAAATTCCGCAGACCCATGCCATTTCTTTGCCATTTGCTCGTTTTGTAATACTCAAAGTTGATAGGCTTTCTAAGCGAAACCCCATTCGTCGTCACGACGTAACGTCTCCGTTCCCTACTCAGAGAACAAGGGTTACATCCGTAACCGAGACGTTTCTCACTAAACAATCAAGCGAGTTAATTACATCACCTCCTTTAAACAATGTAAAAATCCAAAAAATCTAATACTTTTTGGTAATGGGAATCCAATAATGTGAAGCTAATAAAAGCACAGTTAGAACAATTAAGATAGGTTTAACTGCTTCCTGTTTTGTTTTCTAGTGGCGGTCTGAAGGAGAGTGATGTCATAATCACCATTAACGGGCAGAGGATCACGTCAGCTAGTGATGTCAGCACATCCATCAAGAGAGACGAGAGTCTGAGAGTGGTGGTACGACGCGGCAATGAAGACGTCATCCTCACAATCATTCCAGAGGAAATTGACCCTTGACCTCCCTCATGCTCGCCCATGAGCTGGTTCTCAGACTTTTACTGAGTGTGTGTCCGGAGCCACACTCTTACTAGAAATCTTAGTGAACACTTTCAAACCCAACCAATCATCCAATCTGAATATTGCTCTCAGCTTAGACCAGGAAATGTCCTTTCTCACTTTTTACCCATATATGAAGTCATTTTCTGTTTGTTCATCAATATACCATGATAGAATGAGCCTTTTGTAAATAGAGAATTTAGCGCTGGGTAGTTTACTGACAATTCGAAATGTATATAATTTCTCTGTTCCAAAACCTAGTAAGCTGCCAGATTTTGTGACGAGCAGGATGATTCCATTAAAGTAAATGTCGATTATGAATAATCTTGTTTTATTCATTACTGAAAAGTATCTAAAATAATTCTGTGTAATTAAAAAGACCTGTTTTACACAACATTTGCATGTGGAATGTATTTTTATGCTTATACCTTGATGGCACACACATAACTTTTGGAGATGTGTTTTTGATGTGCGCATTTTCATCTGGTTTAATCTGCAATATGTCACTTCCTGTCAGATGTTAAAGGGATAGATCAATAGATCATCCAAAAATTTGAATTGTGTCATCATTTACTCGATCACCCACTAGTTGTTCCAAACCTGTATGAATTCACTTTCTTCTGCTGAACACAAAATAAGATATTTTGAAGAATATGGGTAACCAAACAGTTGATGGGGCCCATTGACTTTCATATGAAAAAAAAAAAAACATTCTTAAAAATATCATCTTTTGTGTTCAACAGAAGAGAGAAATTCATGCAGGTTTGGAACAACTAGAGGGTGAGTAAATGATGACAGAATTTTCATTTTTGGATGATCTATCCCTTTAAATTTAGAAAATTGTAGAAAAGTATAACGTATATCCGATTCAAAAGGCTTCTCAAAAAGAAAAATGTAGGTTGGGACTAGCTATTGCTGGGAATCATGATCTCGTGATTGACAGGTTGTCCCGCACTCACACCGTAAAACACATTATCAGTGAAGAGAAGAGAAGAGAAGAAGAGAAGAGATGTCTGCAAGAGGGAGGGAAAGTTTTTTTGATTAAATATTACGATGGCACATTATTAAAAAATTATAATAATGATGTGCACGTATAAATCATCCATAAGAAGTCCATGAAATAATCACGAATTGACTTAATTTCGTCGTGATTTTTAGATGTTTATGGTTTAGGATGTATGGAAACAGATTTTTCCAGATGAAGCGCTCCAAAAAAGACATACTGGTGATGTGTGTGTGCTATCTGGGTAGAGTATTATGCTGTTAGCTTAGCAATATGCTAACAGCTAACTACCGAAATCGGTTGTGTCTCCCATGAGGTGCACTTATTTGTATTGCGTGCAGTACAGCTGCGTATGTGTGTTCCAAATCGGTCACATATGACGTTACATGGCAGTTACTGCCTTAATAAGCAGCTGCCTATAGTAGCCTAAGTAATGCCTTTAGAAGAGGCAGCTCACTAGGTTTTGTAACAGACTGTGTATTCCGTACAATATACATCAGCAAGGCATTGTGAAATGTTGTTGTCTGTATTCAGCTTTCTTCATTTTTTATATTTACACTAAAATCTCAGACTTGACAATATTTGAAAAAGAATTGTAGGAATAGCTTCTCAATGTTTGCGTGTCTGTTTGTCAGACGGAAATTTCAGAAACGAAATTTAAGAAGGTTAACGTTTGTAAATTGTTTTAGCATTGCAGTGTTTCACTTCACAATCATCAACACAAGATGTATTTTTAAGGTTGATGTGGAGAGATGCAATACTGGATTGAACTGGCCCCTTGGCAAGAAATAATCTATCAGTGAGTGCCCAGATTCGCTCAATTAAACATTCTCTATAGTTTAATCGAGATTTCAATTGAGGTCCTTCTGTGTGGATCTGGTTCTCTTGAGGTTTATCCATTATTTACCAATTTGTCATTCCTGTACCAAAATAAATTTCATTACATATTATTTTCTGTCATGATTGGGCATCATGATTGATACATATTAAGAAACATCTTTCCTACAAAGCTAATATTTCATAAATAAATTGTCCATTTTTTTTGTCTGCATCTAATGAAAAAGTGTGGGCATCTGCACTCTAAAAAGTGTAACCATGATTTACTCAATTTTTTTGGTGAAACATTTTTACACTCAAAAAAAAAATTGAGTAAATTTTAAAGCTGTGAAATCAATTAAATATACTGTATGGATTGAGTAAATGCAAGGTAAAAAAAAATAAGTAAATCTGAGTAACTGCATCTGATACATTAACAAATAAAATGGAGTAGAAATAATTTAACATTTAAATATTTAAAAAACAATATTTGTGAGTAATATTAGCTGTTTTTATTTCCTCTAAACTTTGTAAAATAGTATTCCATACAACCACCAGTTTACATGACATTGGCCTTTATTGTCGATGAGTAGGCGGTGCGGCCAGGGATTTTGGGCCCCATGAAAAAATATGAGGTAAGGCCCCTACTACTGCACCTGTTCAATTAATAAAATCGATCTCTGGGGCCCCTAAAAATGTGTGGGCCCTTAGAATCGTCCTAACTTTTCCCCCCTTAGTGGCGCCCCTACTGTAGGCCTACAGCAATACAGCACATTTTACACTGTTTTGCAATATTGCCGCCATTTAAACTCATTTAACAAACATCTTAGAAGTAAAAATGAAATATTTAAACATTCACGTAGCCTAATTCAAGAGTAATCACTCTCGTTTAGGTGTCACATTACGCTTCTGTATGTTGTTTTGCATTAAATAAAATGATTTAAAGCACAGCAATAATTTTATAGATAAAATAAAACATACACAAACCTGAATTTCACAGAGGAAATAAACCAATTCTGCGACACTGAGAAGAAAAGAGAACTGTTCTTCTGGAGACTGGAGCAAGCTTTCAAACAGCCTGCCGGCCCGCGCTCACTCAACCGTTGAGTCGTCACGTGACACGTCACGTCAGAGGGTGGGGGAGGGGTGCATTGTTTTAATTGAATAAACTTACTCAATTTCTTAAGTGTGTTAAATATATTAATAATATTGACTTGAATTAAGTCATTTTTGTGGTTCTTGAAACAGATCTGTTAATTCTCCATTCTCAAATATTTTGATAGAAAATTCACACATATATTAAGTTTATTTAAAAGAAATAATTGGTTTGTCAAATACTAAATTATTTTAGTGAAAATAACGTATATATAACTGTAAATTCTAGACGAAATTAACTGTTGGATTTTTAGTCAATTATTTTGGTATGTTCAACTCAAACAATCAAGTAAATGATATTCAGAGATTTAATTA
This sequence comes from Meda fulgida, assembly GCA_030578275.1. Lineage (NCBI taxonomy): Eukaryota > Metazoa > Chordata > Actinopteri > Cypriniformes > Leuciscidae > Meda > Meda fulgida. Next base: position 24,638,821 of record CM060627.1, read on the forward strand.
AGTTAATAAAGTTAATTATTACTGTGATATTTACTAAGCCCCTGAATAATTTTTTACAGTGTGAGGGACTCATAAAACTCTGTACGTGAATTTGATTAATATTGCCCTTTAAGAAATTGTACTCAAAATCACGCCAAATCGCTGAGCTCATCACGTACTGTATGGGTCCCATCTATCACAAATAACCTCAGGACTCACTTAACATGATTTTGCCCAGCAAGTCATCTTCCCGGATCAATCAATCAATCAATCAGGTTTTGTGTTTATGGTTAGGCTTAGGGCTGGAAATAGGAGCTTATTCAGCATATTCACTGTCATTTTCTTTTGATTTTTGGGGTTATGGTATTGGGTTTGGCGCTATAAACTTCAGAGGGAGCTGAGCAATTCTTTGGAATATAAATAAATCAAAATGTCATGATAAATTTCTGGCCAATTTTCACAAACTTTTTTTTCCCAATTTCTGGAACTTGTAGCCTACACTCTAAAAAATGATGTGTTGGATTTACTTAAAATATATATGCACCATTTTTGCATCATACTTTTTAAGTAATCCCAACTTGGAATAATTTTACTTAAAATTAACAAGAAAACCTTTGTTATATGTACTTAAATATTTGAGTTCATGCAACATTCTTTACTTAAAAATATATGCATCACGTTACATATATTTTTAAGTAAAGAATGTTTTATTTTATGTAAAATAATTCCAAGTTGGGATTACTTAAAAAGTATGATGCAAAAATGGTGCATATACATTTTAAGTAAATCCAACACAGTGCAGGCCATGTGAGATCAAAACAAATCTTAGTTCTGTTAACTTAACATTTAAGCTCATTTGTATATAAAATAAGACAATTAAATGAGTTGAACCAACCATTTTAACTTATTTTAGATCTTCAGCTATTGGTCTGCTTACTGCACTGCTCCAGTACATTCAATGTCTTAAAATAAATTAAACATGCAAATCACACACAATAAAGCATTTAACATTTTTATTTTTTATTTTTTGCCAAAGGCTTGAAAGCCTGAAACCACACATGAAATGTAACAAAATGTGGCAAATCGACAAATGGAAAATCACTTTTAACAGGTCACTTTTTCACCTTTGCAACACTTCTCAAAAGATTTACATTTTTCTAACATTTACTTTTGGAAAAAAAAACTCTTAAAAGGACAATTCCGGTGAAAAATGAACCTAGGGGTAATTAACACATGGTTACAGAGTTGATCGTTCTCTGGGATGCGTTTGCATGATAATCGAATGTACATAGAGTTTTATCTCTAAAAAAAGATTCTCTTATAACGCTAGTATATAGGGCATAGAGTAATGAAAAATAAAAATCGGTAGTTAACACCACTAACAAGGCTCAAAATAGCCCCACACTAACACAGTAGCATAATGAGGGTTCGTACATGCAAACCGAAGCATTTAGAACTTTGTAAGTGTACAGACAGTTTAATAAGAAGATACTTTATAAAGACAGTACATTACGAGTATACAGGCAGGAGCCATCTTGGAAAACAGTCTCGACCAGTCGAGCCACGAACGGCGTGCTAAGGGAGATGAACTGTGACTTGGAATCTCATAATATGGTCCGTTGTTTCCGGAAGAAACTATTTTAATAAACAGATATAATTCATGCATTTCCATGTAATTAGTTTCACAAACATAATTCCTATCGATCAGCTCACTTAGCAAAGCGTTCGTGACTCATCACCTCTATGCCTTCCAGCGTTACCCCAGTCTGTAAAGGATCATCTGCTGAGCCACCTTTCATGATGATCCTCAATGTGAGATGTTCCAGTTCCTCTTCCTTCCTGAGTATAAAAAAAACAGGAAATCTGCATTTACTTGCAACATCACTTGTTATTGTTCAGACTGTTGCAAAAAATCAATTGCATTGAAACACAGAATGAGAAAGAAATGTACCTTTATATTTTAAAATAAAATAAATCTCTTACAGCCTCTTACATTTGCAACAATATAAATGTCTATACTGTCACGTTTTATCAATTTAATGCATACTTGCTGGAAAAGTTCTAATTGACCCAAAACTTTTAAATTGCATCTTAAAATATATTCAAATAGAAAACAGTTGTTTTAAACTGTAAAAAAAAAAAAAAAATCACAATATTACAGTTTTTGCTGTATTTTGGATCAAATAAATGAAGGCTTGGTGGGCAGAAGAGACTTCTTTTAAAAACATTAAACAATCTTACTGGTTGTGTGTGTGTGTGTGTGTGTGTGTGTGTGTGTGTGTGTGTGTGTGTGTGTGTGTGTGTGTGTGTGTGTGTGTGTGTGTGTGTGTGTGTGTGTGTGTGTGTGTGTGTGTGTGTGTGTGTGTGTGTGTGTGTGTGTGTGTGTGTGTGTGTGCGTGTGTGTGTATATATGATAACCAGAAAAAAAGTATATCTAAAAAGAAAAAAAAAAAACAATTAAATGTTACAAATTAGTCCATTATTAAATGCCTATAAATATAAAAATGAGTCTATTAAATAATATCTATTAATTTAAACAAAACAGAAGTTAATTAATGAAGACTTTTGTCCAGAGGTTTTGAACGAATCTCTTCAAAACATTTTAACAGTCACTACTGGAATAGCCAAACAGTAAATAAAGATCTACAATCTTTGTTTGAAGCTAAACTTTTGCTTAAAGGGTATTTACTTATTTTGATAATAATTTTGAAGGTTTAATAGACAAGGTTGTAGCTGTCATTTAGGAATAATATTGTGTTTGAATCAAGATCGACATTATTTAATGATACATCGTGCACACGGAGCTGTAGCAAATGTGTTTTCGAATTTAATATTTGTATGTTAACGAACGTTACTAGTAGGCTAACCCGCCCCCCATTCCCGCGATCCATTTATAGATAGAGAATAGAATATGGGAATTTGTAAATATGCAAAGTACTTTTTTATCCAAAAACTCATAGCCTGCATATAATAAATGACAAGTACATTTAGGCCTACTTAAAACATACTCAAGTACAAGCTACGTGACAACTCGTTAATAAAGTAGGCCTACGAATTTATCCGTGTGGGAGAGCGCCGTCCGAATTGTCCTCTTATGGTGTTCACACCGAGCGCAATAGAGGGTCAAATACGCGTCTATCGCGTCTAGACGCTTGAATCTGCTCGAGTTCAAATTTTTCAACTTGCCTGGAAGACATTCGCGGCAAACGCGTCTCCCAATTCGCGTCATTCGCGACGCCCGGCGCGAATGATGGGTCTATTCGTGTCTTTGCATTGACTTTTTATGTAATCTACTCGCGCAAATTATTAAATTCGCGTTCGGTGTGAACACACCATTATGCATACGTGCCAACGTCATGGTCATATATTTCGAAAAACACAATAAATACTCTTGAGTAGGCTACTATAAACACTTGACACTTGATACATTCGATGGAAGCACTCGCTTAATAATTCAAATATAATCGCGTGCAAAGTCACTAATTTCATCATATATTAACTGTTAATGTATGTAATGATTAACATGTAGACTAGGTACGTGTATAGTTACTTAAAATGTTATGCTCAATTTACTTATGAAGCAATTATTATAGTAGTTGACATGACTTATGTTTTTTCATTTTATTATGCATAAATTTAAGTTCACCTAGTAACTTATATTTTTGTGTTACATACACTAAATATGTTAAGTAGAGGTTGAAAAGTTATGAATACTTAATTTTTTGTGTTTAATCTAATTACTTTTATAAGTAATGGTTGTTCAGCCAAAGAATCGTTTGTGTGCTGCTTACCTGTGATACTTTTCCAGGATTATTTGATGAATAACAATTATAAAAAAAAGAACAGCATTTATTTAAAATATAAATCTTTTGTAACAATATATATATATAAAAATCTTTCTTTTTCAAAAGAAAATGATATTTTTATTAAGGATGTGTTCAATTGATAAAAAAGTAAAGATTTATGTTGTTAGAAAAGATTTCGATTTTGAATAAATGCTGTACTTTCTAACTTTTTGTTCATCCATTAATCCTGAAAAAATTTTAAAAAATTAAATAAGCAGCACAACTGTTTCCACCATTGATGATAACTATCAAATCAGCTTATTATAATGATTTCTGAAGGATCATGTGACACTGAAGACTGTAATAGCTGATAAAAATTCCGTTTGCATTACATAAATAAATTAGTTAATAGCTTGTGTGTGTGTATTTTTACCATGACCTACAAAAGATGTAGATCCAAAAATGTTTCACTTAGCCATGCTTTGCCTTATAAACTCTGAGTTTTACCTTTTAAAAACATATTGAATCTGGAAAACAACAACAAAAACAATCCATTAATATGATACATGGGATCAGTTGTGATTTTTACTGGAGGCACAATGTGATCTGTCCAGAGGCAGGAATACTACACCATTCTAGGCATTACGTAAAATGTACAAAAGTCTTACTCAATGTCATGATAATCAGCAAATTATCACATTGTACTCAATATGTCATTTGGCACACACGTTACACAAGCAGTGTCTAATTCAGCATATGTGGTCAAATAAGGGATGTTTTTCCTTTGTACTTTGTAGGATGACTTCAGGCTCTGGACTCGAGTAACAGGGCGGGTTTGCGTTCATTTCCTCTTTATCGTAGCTTTAGTTGATCTTGGTAGGACACTGACTGCTGGGGTCGATCTCAGGGCAGAGATTAAATAAAATGTCCAACATGAGATGCAGACAGAATTAGGTCATTTATTTAAAACTCCAAGTCATATTTTACTGGCATTCTGAAATGTCATTTGCTGTGCAAACTACTGGCAAATGTCTGACTGTTACATAATTAAAAAAAACTATATTACATCAAACATCCTCAAAACATTACAGTCTCTCTTTTAAAGACACGGAATACATCTAATTCATATTTCAAAGACTGTTAAACACATTTTCTCTCAATTCTGAAATGTAAATAAAACAAACAAATGAACAGATACACAAAAACCTAATACAACAATGAAAATCATTCTGTCCAAACACAATCATAATTTATTGTTAATTAAAATCAGTATGAATTATATCGAAAACAGCAAATGCTTCGATGGTGTGTTCTGCCATGAATGAAGAGTTCAGATGCAAAACCCTCTAAATCTGTCAGACTTCTTTTCTTGAGCATTTTTATCAGGCTCCATGTTCACGGTAAGTAGTTTTGTTTTAAAGGTAATAAGGTTATTAGACAGTGAGTAAAATAACTTTTTTCAAAAATGTCCCTTTAGACAATTCATTGGTTTTTAACTAATTTGATTTTCTTCTGCGTCAAAACCAGCTAAAACCACTTGTGCTTTTTTTCGCAAAAAATTCTAAATTGTCCCTCATTGGGAAAATACATAGTAAATAGTTGCACTAAAGATGTAACTAGAAACACTGAAAAAGATTAGAGCACAATCATTTCAAAAGTAGACAAACCTCTTTACATGGGGGTTGAATGAGATCAGCGATTATTTGCAAATCCCAGCCCATTTCTCTGCAGTCACCCTTCTGCCCTGTCATAATAAAGGCAAGTAAATAAATAAAGCATAAAGCCCCCTAAAAATGATTAAAAAAAAATATTCACACAGTATAACCACAATGGCACAAAATGGCAGCACATTTATTTTAACAATACAAAAAAAGATGTTGCACAAACATTTAATTAAAATACCGAAAAAATACAAATCTGTAAGGTAAGTGCAGTAAGTCAGTAATATTAAATTTACATTAATAAAATCTTAAATGTTCCAATATAAACTGCATATCAGATTCAAGTAGAATAAAATACTTCATGAAACGTAAAACGACATTAAGATAACAACAATAAAAATAAATGGGACTTGACCTCTTTGTGAATTATCAATATCTTACAATTAGCTTACACTAGCAAATAAAACACACACAGTACTGTCCAAAAAGAGGACATCTGAATCTAAATTTGAATCTAAAACAATCTCCACAAAAAAGCCGGCTCCGCAGCGTGCCGCTATTTTGAAACCGCTCGAAATCATGTGATTCGATACGTGCCTTCTGATTGGTTCTCGGAACGTAGCAGCTTTTGCCAACAAACTGATATTTCTGAATGGGCTGAGGCTGGGATTTAGAGGATTTGAAGCAAACACATTTGTTGACCGTGTACTATGTGTCATTATCTCATTTTTGACGGAGGTGGTGTTTAGCTAGCCTGGGAAAACCCAGACAACTTAAGGCAAATTTAGATTTGCTCGGAAAGTTAGTCTGGCAAAGAGCTCATTCAAGCCCATTTCTAATCCGTCGAAATCGAGGCACCAATCAGAAACGTTGGGGAGGGCTTCACACGATGACGACAGCGCTGGGATTTTGAAGCAGATTTTGTAGCCTACATTACAAAGATGGATGCCGCCGTCGAACATCACTCGTTCGAATCAGCTATCGCGTCTGTTTTAAGCGATTTGAATGTTTCCTTTTTGTTAAAAACTGAGCAAAGAACAATATTCGGAGATGTTTCTCCGCCGCTCTGCATACGTCATCTCCTTCATCGCTCTGATTGGTTTTAGGTCCATCCACGACGTCCGTTGGTGACGCCCCTCTGGAAATGATTTGTCTATGACGCTTTGCCAGACCATAACTCAGTTACAACTGAGACTGGTCTGGTTTTAACCAGGCTAGTGTTTAGCGGCTTTTGCATCTGGACTCTTAAAATATATATATATACAGCGGGCCCCGGGAGCAAGGTAGGTGTTTTGACATGGCATTCGCCACGAGTACCAAGGGATGCAAGGCCTCCTGACGAGGCATCCCCTGCTCCCCCTGGCTGCACCGGACGAGAACGCTGCTGTCCTTCGGGCGGAGATCGCCAACCACTTAGCAAAGGACGCGATAGAGCCTGTCCCTCCAGCAGAGATAAAGAAGGGGTTTTACAGCCATTACTTCATCGTACCCAAGAAAGGGGGTGGGATGAGACCAATCTTAGATCTGTGAGTACCGTATCTGGCCCTGTACAGGCTCCTGTCATACCTCGTTTCCACCAAAAAAGAACTGGTTCGGAACTGGTGCTGGTTCAAAGTTGGTTCAACTTGCGAACCTTATCAGAACCTGTTTGTTTTTCCACTGACTAGAGAGCCCAGCGAACGACGTTGTTACGTCACTGTGTACGTCACCATACGTCACCATACGTCTTAGTTTTTCCACCGACCACAGTTTCGCTTTAGAAGCTTTTCGCTTCAATCGTTGTACTGTCTTTCTACTAGCGCTGTGTTTTTAGCAATGGCGTTCACAACCTTTCCCGTCATGTTGTTGGCCACAATAACCCCGCCCCCAGCCCCAGACATAAGCATGAAGTGGTAAAAGAACGGTTCTAGTCCAGCAAAGAGTTGATGCCGCTTTGGAACCAATTTTCCTGGCCGAGAACCGGTTCTTTGGCGGTCGACACACACAGAACTGGTTCGCGAGTAGGCACCAGCTCCGAACCGGCTCTCAAAATGCTTTGGTGGAAAAGGGGTATCAGAGATGCTCACACAGAAACACATCTTCTCATGTGTCCAACATCAAGATAGATAGACCTGAAGGACGCATACTTTCATGTTCCTTGGCACAGGCCGTTTTTTGTGGTTTGCCTTCGAAGGACGAGTATACCAGTACAAGGTCTTTCCTTTCGGGTTGTCATTGTCTCCTCCCATCTTCATGTAAGTTGCAGAAGCTGCCTTGGCCCCATTAAGGGAAGTGGGTATTTGCATCCTCAAATATCTCAAAAACTATTTAAGCACAAGACAGCGGTACCACTGAAATATTTTCAGAGGCTCCTGAGGCATATGGCATGATTGGCCACGGTCACACCGCTGGTGTTGATGAATATGAGACCGCTTCAGTATTAGCTTCAGGCTCGAGTCTGGAGATGGGCATGGCACCACGGCACACATCACGTGGCCATCAAGCCGATCTGTCTTTCTCAGGGGCAGGGCACAATCTGGCACCCGCACCCAGGCTTCTGGAACCTCTACGTCTGGTCCCTGGACGGGACGAAGAGGAACTTAGAGGCCTATCACCAGCCTTGATATACACGATCACTCAGAGGAAAGAGCTCCCTCTACTAGGCGGCTGTATGCCTTGAAGTGGAGCCTCTTCACTACATGGTGTTCTTCCCGAGGTGAAGACCCATGGAGATGTGGGATTGGGTCTGTGCTTTCCTTTCTCCAGCAGGGCCTTGAGAGGTACCTATCCACCTCCAGCCTTAGAGTGTACGTGGCCGCAATAGCAGCAAACCACAACACTGTGGGTGGCATGTCTTCGGGGAAGCACAACCTGATCATCAGGTTCCTGAGAGGTGCAAATCCTTCAAGATCTTGCCTCATCCGCTCTTGGGATCTTTCTTTGGTCTTAAAGGCCTTACAAAAAAGAAAAAAATCCGTTTGAGCCATTACAATCAGTTGGGCTTAGTGCTCACTATGAGCACTAAGCACTATTGCGCTCACCTCTGTCAAGAGGGTGGGGGACCTACAAGCCTTCTTTTTTAGCGCCTGGAATTCAGGCCGTCAAACTCTCACGAGGTCCTGAGACCCCAAGTACTACCAAGTGATGAACTTGAAAGCGATCCCTCCTGATGAGGGAGACCCAGTCCTGTCTCTGTTGTGTCTGGTGTGCGCTTTGCACATATACCTGGACCACACTCAGAGCTTCAGATGATCTGAGCAGCTCTTAGCCAGATTTAGAGGTCAGCAGAAGGGTCTTTAAAAAGAGAATGGCCCACTGGATTGTTGATGGCATTCTCCAGGTTTATCAGGCCCATGCCCACTGAAAGTGAGAGCTCACTCCACCAGGGGTATTGCTGGTTTCAACAGTATCTACATTTCCTCCATCAGGGAACTTTAGGTTATACTAGTAACGGAGACAATTTTTACTTCTGCTTCAAACTTTATAAATGTTTTAATTTTCTTATTTTTTGCAATAATCCAAAAGCCAATTGAAATATCCAACTGGGTTTTTATCAACTTCAGGCTTGGCCTACAAAAATGTCATGGCTGCAGCATTCTATTTGATTGGAAAGAATAACCAATCCACCCTCCTTTTGTTCTTAACTCCTTAAGATTTGAATGGTAAGGCTTAGATAGGTGTATATAGATGTAGATTTAGATTTGTATTAAATGTGGCAGCAACACGACTTTGTTGATTCAGTTGGGCCGGTTTAACTCTGATCCTTGGGGATACTGGCGTGGGTGTTTGCACAAAAACAACCGTTGTTCATCAGCAGTACCACCTCCACAACTGACCCATTTCTCTGTGGTTACAAAACCCCTTCTGAAGTGGATGTCTCACTCAGTCATAAGAAAACAACAGCTCACTGTTAGAACAATTCTGCCCATTGAACATCACTGTGGTTTAGAGGAGACACCCATGTCAATCTGGAGAGTCTCACATGACAAGGCAAGGACCAACATGGTCACAGTGGAAAGTTACTTCAAGAGGTAAATTGCTCATTTGGAGTTCTTTTGGTTAATTTTCATTTCATGTGGCGTTTCCTTTAGTGTGGAGTTTGTTCGTTCAGCTGTGTTTTCTTTGCTGTTCCCAAGCACCATAACTCTCCTTCACGGTAGATGGGTGACTGCCAAGAATAGCACAAGTTCATGTTCATAGGATGCATGAGAGGGTTGTGGAGAAGGTAGACATGGTTGTCCGCAATGCAGGATATGAGACAACTAAAAGTTAATGTACTGCTGAGAAAAGACTGGGTGAATGAAAAATACAAGAACTTGAATTTTTGAGTTTTGGGGATTATATGACTTTCCATTCAAGGAAAGCTCTGGGTTCAAAAGTTTGTGTGACTTGCTCCCAATTACTACAAAAGTTTGATTCATCACTCAATATGCAAAACTAGTTTATAGTAACATATTCATACTAGAAGTCTGTACTGACTGGTTTTAAAGCAGAAATGTGAAAAGGGCTTTGTCTTATTCAGTTTTGAATTGTTACCTTTTACACTTTTGCATAGAGTATGTAAACATGAGCAAAGTAGCCTGTAAGTTTTGGTGCTGTTTGTGTCTGAGTGAGAAAAGAATACGTGTCATTTGAAAGATGCAGTCATTGAATGCATTTTGTGCCAACGCAATAAATACTCCACAGTTTAGCCCAAACTGTTTAAAAGAAAGAAAAAAAAAAAAAGCAAAAATGAACCCAGAATGTTATTTTAAGCATTGCCATTAATATGGCATTAAAGTGTTATTTGATAAGAAAAAAAGTTAATCAGTTCATCAGATATTTAACAGTGCAACATTAATCTTTAATATAAACAGTATTTTAATGTTGTTCTTTTTTTTGTCCTTAGTTCTCTAGTATGAACATTATAAACATATCAACATAATTTACAAAAAGGCAATTTACAGTGAAAAATACTCTAAACTTGACACTGTCAGTGCAACCATTGTTTGTAAATAAACTGTTTGTTAACATATGTACCAAATGAAAATATGCAGCTTATGGTGTAATAGTCAGAATATAAGAAAAAAGCTACTGTAGCAGCATGAGTATAGTATCTTTTGGATAAAATAATTTATACAGAGTATCAACAGTGTTAAGAACAGTTCCTCAAGTATTTGTGAGTTATGAAAATCACCTGATACTGTCAGTGGACTCAAGGTAGTGAACCGACTCGACAAGTTGTTAGGTTCGGCACAAACCAATCAGTACAGTCTCTTCCGAGGGACTCTTGAAGACCAGAGATTGCTGTTTAAACAGTAAAACATTTCCATGCAAAGCAGTAGAGACTGCTGGCAAAAGAAAAATGTTAAATCATTTTTGTTATAAAGGGATAGTTGATATGAATTCTGCTTAAACATCCCTTTATAGAATATTATGGGTGTCATTGAAGCAAAAGCTTGATAGCGAAGATCTTGCTATAAGTGTTCAGGTAATCTTGTGTGTTTACTGGTGTTGTTTGTGAGAGAGTGCCTGCTGAAGCGTGATCTCCAGTCTCTGCTGAAGAGCGTCTAGACGCAGGTCCAGATGTTCCTTTAATCTTCTCTCCATCTCATCCATTCTCTTCTCTACAACTGTCTCCAGAATCTTCTCAAAGCCTCCACAGCAAATATGACCCTCCCTGTAATACAAGAAAAAGAAGATGATTTATACGGTGAGTGGACAAACTAAAGGAACCATTAAATACATCAGAATGAAGTGTCCCTATTATGCTTTTTCAGATATTACCTTTCAGGCAGTGTATAATGTAGCTGTTTGTGAATGTAAAATGTCTTAAAAGTTTAAAGTGCAAGATAAAGTTATTGTTTCCCAAAAGAAATAATCGATTCTGAACTGCCAAAACGAGTCGTCAGTAATTCCAGTCTTACTTCTTTTGAACAGCTGGGCCCAGGTTACACTTATAAGTAATCTTGCTGATTTGCAAAATAAGCATGTCATCCTCATCAGATAATTATGATGTAGTGGCGCACGCACATATTGATATATGGTCCATCATATAGTTGCTGCAGATTTGTTGGCATCCATGATGCAAATCTCCTGTTCCACCACATCCCAAACGTTCTCTAGTGGATTGAGATCTGGTGACTGTAGACGGGTAGATATTTGAGTAGTGTACTCATTATGTTCAAGAAACCAGTTTGAGATGATTTGAGCTTTGTGACATGGCGGATCATCCTGCTGGAAGTAGCTATCAGAAGAGTAGTACAATGTGGTCATAAAGGGATGGACATGTTCAGCAAGCAATGCTCAATTGGTACTTAGGGGTCCAAAGTTTGCCAAGAAAATATCCTCCACGTTATTACACCACAAGCAGCCTGACCCGTTGACACAAGGCAATCATGTTGTTTAAGCCAAATTCTGACCCTACCGTATGAATATCGCAGCAAAAATCGAGACTCATCAGACCAGGAAACGTTTTTCCAATCTTCTATTGTCCAATTTTGGTTAGCCTGTCTGAATTGTAACCTCAACTACTGCTTTATCCTAGTAATAAAAGTAATAAAACCTCATGTGTTTATCAGGTGCTATTATTCATATTAGTACTCACACTGTTATCACAATGAGCTGGTTACCACAACCAAACATTTGAGTGGCTTCAAAAACAGTTTATTGAAAACCACACATGACTCACACTTACCGTTCTCCATTCTTCCTCTCTGGAGACGTGGCTTCCTCCAGACGGAGCTGCGTGACCTGACCGCATACGCTCTGCAGCATTGGAAGCAGGTCTGGGTTTATCGTGCCGGTTTCAGAGCTCAGGAGGGCAGACATGGCACCGGGCATCTGGTTGCTGGTAGACAGAAGCTGCTCGAGGCCAGACGGTGGATTTGGGCCTGACTCCGCCCCTGTGGCATCAGAAGCCCCACCTCCTCTTGACAAACAGCCCAAAGCTCCACCTCCCATGAGCAGAGGAATGAAACCATTCAGCATGTCTGACTTATTCTGGACACAGACAAAGAGTGATTGTTCAGTTGTGATGAAGCTGTGTACTGTCTAGGTTTATTTCTTAAACTATTCTCCAAAAAACTCAAAATACCAAATATACAGAAGAGTATATGAAAGGAAATATGTGAAATATAATACATTTTGCACATCAAATTAAAAACAATACTTTCTTTACTATTCTCTTATGCTCACCAAGGCTGCATTTATTTGATGAAAATACAGATATATAAAATATAAATAACAGTAATATTGTGAAATATTACAATTTAAAATAAATGTTTTCTATTTTAATAGGTTTGAAATTAAAACTTTAATTCAGCAAGGACACATTCAAAAGTGACAATAAAGACACTTATATCTATTTCGAATACAGTTATTTATCAACGAATCCTGAATAAAATGTTATCACGGTTTAAACACAAATATATTAAGCAGCAAAGAGTATTGAGCACCAAATCAGCATATTAGAATGATTTCTGAAGGATCATGTGACACTGAAGACTGAGTAATGATGCTGAAAATTCAGCTTTGCATCACAGAAATAAATTACTTTTTACAATTTATTTAAATAGAAAACAGTTATTTTAAATTGTAATATTTTACAGGAATATAGAAAGTAAAGAAAATAAAGCCAAGATCATAACCACACACAAGACAGCCGTCTAAACACCAAATAGCTGAGGCTTTTTTTATAAGAAGAAGTGGGCAAAAAAATGTTGATTTAATGATGTCAGACACTGACAGACTGTCAAACGCCTACAAGAAATGATTTTTGCCAAAGGGGAAAAATTCACTGAACAGCAGAATATACTGTACAAAAATGGGAGTGGGAACAGGACTTGCCCATGCAAACCTCACCACCACAATGCTTGGGTACTGCTGATATGGTATGCCAAGTTGTTATGGGTGATTTTTAGTGCATTTCTATGAGGTTTCTAACTTTTCTAGGACTGGCTGCTTACACACACAATATGTCTTATACAAACCACAATGTTTTATACAACCCATATACAAAACACTAACCATTTTAATCTATTAACTCATTTAACAGGTGGGATAGGCTTGGTTCAGCTATCTTTATTATCGATCTATATAATATATCTACAATTAACAGAAGTGAGATTCATTCCACAATGGATCTGCGCATAGTGTTAAATATATATATCGTGATAAAAAGACCAGAGGTGTGGCGAATATGCTGTAATAAGAGGCTGGATTCAGACCTTTTGCTGGCACTGCACCATCTCCATGAGGTTCTGTGCTCCTGGTGAAAGGGTGGTGCCCATCTCCTCCATCATAGTCTGCACACGCTGAAGGTCGATGCCTGGGTCTACTACACTCGGGCCACCTTGCCTGTCCTTGAGTGTCTCCAGTCCCACACCCACATGAGTGATAGCCACAGAAGAGCGGTCACCAAGAGAGAGCAGCTGTACGGAGACACCACACATGATGCTGAGACAACAGACATCAGTTTGTGTGTTTGTGATGAGAGGGTGGATGTTATTTCCAGCTTTCCTTACCTTTACCTCACAGGATGCAGCAGGGCTTTCCAGCACCAGTTGATTCCTATAGAAATGCCTCTCATCTTCAGAACTGATAGAGAATAGAACAATCAGCAAGTATTTTAAAATACTCTGTAACACTTTAGGTATAATATGGTATTTTGGTATTGGTATATGGTATTTTAATGGATTATGTTTTTTTCATAAATAATTGTAACCAAAGCTAAAATACATTATATTTTCAGATTCCTTGCTACATCTGAAATTGTTTGTTTGTCATGTGTTTTAATGAATTATACTTTCTAAAGGTGTGTTCTATGAATAGATAAGTATTATAATGTATTATAACTGTGGTTACAATGATTCATGAGACCATAAAATGCATTATAAGGTAAAGAATACTTTGCATTATATGCATTACACATAAAGGCTTTAAGTAAAGTGTACCAAAAATATTCTAAAATAAATATGACTACTTCACTTATTCCACAATATACTGAGCTGAATCTGTAAAGTTTCTTCAAAATGAGGTAAAGCCTGAGTCAGTCAAAATCTGAATTTATTCAAAATATTGTTCATTTTAAATTATTATTACAAATTTTATTAGTAATAAAAAGAATAGTATTGTCATTGGTTTATTGCCTTTCCAATGCTAATTCATTCACAAACTAATTAAATATGCATATTCCATAAAAAGTAATATAGATCTCATAAAATATCTAAATGTTCATTTTTTTTTTGTTTGATTGGGATCAGCAAACATTTATTTTATTTCGAATAACATTGAAAACATTTGTTTTTGTTTGAATATGATCTACAACTCAGTTGTTATATGATATACATTATATTTGTTATGTCATTCAAGTTTGTCAAAAGGTCATTGAACAATCTTCAATAATACATTTTAGGCTTAAAACTGACCGAAAATGTACATGAAAGATAAAGGGGAAATAGAGTTGGTTACGCTTTATATAAAAGGTGAGTCATTAATTAACTACATGCACGATAGGGTTAGAGTTAGGCTTAGAGTTGGTTGATTGTAATTATACATAATTTACTATTATTACTATAGTAAGTACATGTAACTTTAAACTATGTCACCATAAAATAAAGTGTTACCGGGACTTCAAAACCCCTGTTACAATTATCAACAATATCTTATTGGCATAAAATTGTTAATGAAATTAGTGATCTGTATATTATTACACATTAGATATTTATTACTACAGTATATACATTTGGTATATTAGCAAAAGGTCACAAAAACAGCATCTGAGAGACGTTAAACTGTGCCAATGTACAGGGGAAGATGAAATACAATTAAAAAAATATTTAATTTATTAAATATTATTTGGGTTTTTCTTCTAAAAAGTTAAATTGTCTAAAAGTAAAGCATTGTTAAATGCACACTATGTAACATTATTTTGTTCTGATTCACTATGGTAAGCCTACTAATACTATAAGTGTTTATATTTTAGACATAGCAGGATGTTTTTTGGGGGAAATTGCGTACATGCTGCGTCGCTAGCCTGTGACTGTCTCGTCCAGCTATATTGATGCGTGTATGGTGTGGGAGTGGGATAGGTTAGTTAGTTGTCACAATGAGTGAGAAAGGTTGGTATGGAGCAGCTACATCTCAAACCTCCGGGGAAACACCCGCTTAAATAAAAAAAACAGCGAACAGAGGAGAGTCTGCTGCCAAAAAGAGAACGCGAAAGAGCTTGTGATAAAACGAGAATCAACATTGGCTTGGCTTTTCAGAGATAGCGAGAACTGAGGATCTGAAAGTGACACGGAAAAGGGTTTTAAGATGGCACCTTTTTAATCCAACCAAGATATTTTTTCGTCTGTAGTACCTCTCTTAAAACAAGTATACTTTTATTTTTTTTACATAAAATAAAAAAATACCCATCATTGTGTGATCTTTGAACTTCCTCTCCGCGGCAGGTGCCACAGTATTCTCCAGACAGTGAGTACACTTCAATAGTGCGGGCTTCACTGACAAGCTGAAGACTGCTGATCACAGTTGAAGAGCTGTGTGAACACACAAGTGTGACAACACATGGTGAGCCCCCCTCAGCTCTCTCCAGACAGACAGCTGTACACCTAGAGAAAATGCATGTGCAAATATATGAATAGCAAGTCACCTGATACTTTATAATCAGATTTTTTTAGCTTAAGATGACAAGACAAGATGACATGCATTTATAAAAATAAATAAAGATGATTTTATTGTGAAATCAATATCTTATTAATATTAAGTAATATTAAGTATTCATTATTTAATATTCATATTTAAGTTAATGTCTTGTGGGATTTGAAAGTACAATCATTCAGTTAATTTCTGTCATGACAACTCGATGTTTGGCATGGAAATGGATATGACAATGTTGATATGTTTGGTCTTGGCAGAATATATCTGCTACACTGCTGCCGCTACCTTTTATTGCTGCTGCTGGTGGTTATTTCTGCTGCTGCTGCAGAGCAAGTACAGGACTTCCTACTGCCAATACATACACAACATGCAGCTGTGAGCAAGCTGTGAGCAAGACATTCTGCTGCTGTACAATATTGCGTACATGATTTACCCATAGCAGATCTATACAGGTGGAGCTGGGGAAGGAGGAGGGTTTCTGAAAACACGCTGCAACTGCTACAGTAAATGCTGACCAAGTATTTTAAGTTTGAGCAGCGAACTGATTGGCTACTGATACAGCAGGAACCAATCAGCTGTGCCCTATAGAGAATGATGTGATTGCAAGGAGATTGAGTTAAAGGGGTCATCGGATGCAAAATTCACTTTTATATGGTGTTTGCATTTATAAATATGTCTTTGCAGTATATGGACACAATCATCGTACAATGAAAAAAATCAATTTACCATAACTTTTTTTTTAATCCTCAAAAAGCCTAAACACTCAATAATCAATGATGTCATATTGCTCATGCTTCGCCCACCACCATTGACGGACTGTCCCGTATTAGCATTTTTCACCTCAGCCATTTGTATACTGTCTCCCAAGGCAGCACTTTATGTCTCTTGTGTCGACACACCCCATGGAAGAGAGGGGTGGGGGGAGCAGTTGCTCATTATCATTTAAGGAGGTGAACTGTAGGTGAACTGTAGGTCTGTGAACAGAGCTTTTTTTGAGGAGGTAAAAAGGGTGTTGTTTTACACAACCATTGAGGAATCTTTAAGTATGTTACAAACTTTACATTAAGACCCTAAAGAATCATACCAACTTGTGGGAAATGGGCATCCGATGACCCCTTTAAGGACCTGTGCCATTTGGAGTTTCATAACAGAACTTTGTATTTCTAGTAGGACCCTTGAAAATCCATTGTATTTTTTTCCAAATTCAATTTTATCATTTTAATTTTCCTGGATTCCATTTTTTTCTGTTTTAATTTTTCTGGACCTCGATTTAATGGTTAAATGAAATGTTAGCATTAAAAAAAATCATGTATAATTAATTGAAAATATGAAACAAGCTTTTTAACAAGTAAAAAAAAAAAAAAAAAAAAAAAAAAACATTTTAAGGCCCCACGAAATGTTTTATGCTATTTTATGCTCAAAGTCCATTTATGTTCCCCAAATTTTTCACTTGATGTTTTCTGAATTCCATTTCAATGGTTTATTAATTTTTTAATAAGCAAAACATGTCACATTAAATCAGTTTGATTTGTAAAACTTTAACTTCTTATTTAACACAAATTTAACATAAAAACTGTTGTAATCAAATGAAGGCATATAACATTAAAAGTTTATGAAATCTTTTAATCACATGAAAATTAAACCATTTATGTTTTGGCAAAAAAATGAAATAAATAAAAAATCTGCACAAAAAAGGTTTACTGTTCAAATTAAATAAGAAAACTGTAGTTTTAATAACTATTATTGCTTTCAGAGGTACATTCTACAAGCCACCAGAAGTCAATGAAACACTCACCTGCCATCATCGTTGGGTCTGTTCTCTTGTGTTATGGTGAGAATATCCGACAGCTGGATCTGAGATGAGCACAGCCATGAGCTGTGTGCAGAGATCAGGTTACCAGTACTCGAGGTCATCCTGAAAAAATATCTTTATTTCCAGTTAAAACGCATCCACTACCCACAATGTGCGCTGGATTAAACCGTTTGATCCCACGCAGACAAGATCACTGCCATTATATACCGTACACTAAAATCTGCATGTTTCATGTCGCTCCAAAGACAGGTGTGTGAGGGGTTAAAATACATAATTGCTAGTCAAGTCCAAAACAAAAACACTCCATTCTCGCACTACTTGTACTGCTATCCGTTTAATTAAATCAATAAAACAGTACATCGACAAACAACGTTGTCCATCCACATCAACAAATTCACATGCTCAACAAACAGCGGCGACGCTCTGCTCTAGGACCCACAGAGACACCCATTCATACGCCTGAGTACAATTCTTTCGCTCGTCTCATTTGACATTTTTAGAGAGGAAAAAAAGTAGTCTTCAGGTAACAATAAAATACTATGATCACGGGACACGGCTTATTGCCTATGAAGCTCTCAAATAAATAGAATAAGTAGAACAGTTAAAATGACCCTTATCTTATGGGCAGGGCGATGCTTCTACTAAATTAATATAAAAAAGTGTACTAATACTTACGTTTCTTTTTAGTTTTTTTTTTAATACATTTATAAAATATTTTTTTGGATAATACATTTCTTGTCGAAAAAGATAATTGATCTAACAGATTTTTGTGAAAGAGTTATTATAACTACGTGGATTTATATGTTTTGGTTTTGCACTGTTGAATATGCAATAATAAGGAAAGATCGGAAAGATGGATTGCGATTTTACATTTGTACAGAACATTAAACAATAAATGATTTTTTAATGCAACTCTGAAGTTTGGGCTTTATTAACCTTAAAGCGCCCCCCTGGAGGAATTTACAGTGTCTCATAAACAGTTTGTTTCACATTTGAGAGATGAATATTAGACGCAATATAAAAAAAAACAAAAAAAAAACAATAGTACTATGTCTCACTAGATTTAATTAGATCAAGGCCATTTTAATTCATTTGGTGTAAGGTCTTTGGGTATAGGCCTATAATAATAGTTTTCAATCATAGATTGATTTACGCTTTTTGAGTTGTCGCTTAGGGCCTGCCATATGTAATATATTTTATTTATTTATTTATTTACTAAAATATGCTACTTAATGAATTTCATACAAGCTTTGAAATAAATCAGCCAAACACAATTCACATTTTTATATATAATTTTAAAATATATAAATAGCTGGGATGCTATTTATTCATGCTGTGATGAAATAGGTAGAATTAAGAGAATGTCGCTCCACCTGTCTGACTGGTCGTGCACGCCCCTGCCTCGTTCGCGTTCTCTTGAGACCAAGGGTCAGTCCAGGAAACATCATGACGCGACATATTTACTTAATTCTCATAATCACAAACTTCGCGATTTGCCCAGGTAAGACAAATACAATCATTTATAGACTACTTGTTGTTTTCATGCTTTTGAATAACAGACACAATGGAGTAAAAAAACCCAATACAAACAATCGTGTTTCTCCGACAACAAACTAAAAAACTACTACAAAAGTCTGTATTGGAGTATTAATCATATAGGGAAAATAACATATTAATAGATAGTTTCATACTTAATATCACTAGGTTAAATTACATTCTTGTGTTTTGGTCTTGTTTAAAAAATAGCTTTAGTGGCCTAAATATGGCGAACACAATTTAGCAAATATGAAATCACTAAAACTTATTCTAAAACTAAACACTGCCTATATGGCGATGAGCTTGTAAATATATATATTTTTTGTGTTTGGAAAGAAGTATTTTTATGCTCAAAAAGGCTGCATTTGGGCAAAATAAATAGAATTTCTAGTAAAATAGAATGCTTTTTCCTGTATTATTCCTGTGAAGCAAAGCTGATTTTTCAGCATAGTTATTTCTCCAGTCTTCAGTGTCACATGATCCTTCAGAAATCATTCTAATATGCTGATTTGGTGCTGAAACTTACTATTATGAACGTAGGAAACATTTGTGCTGCTTAATATTTTCATGGTAACCATGCATAATAAACTACCATTTATTGGGGCAAGTGTCCTCAATAAAAAAATAAATGAACACTTAAGATTGCTAACAACAAGAAGCATTATTAATAATTGAGCACCAAATCAGCATGAATTCGGAAATGATTTGCAGAAAATTCAGTTTTGCCATTATAGGAATAAATAACATTTATTAGAATAGAAAATGCTTATTTAAAAAAATTATAATATTTCACAATAGTACTGTTTTTACTGTATTTTTCTTCAAAAAAAAAAATCAGCTTTGGTAAGTAGATGAGACTTTTTTCAATAGACAATATATTTAAAGGGTTAGTTCACCCAAAAATGAAAATTCTGTCAGTATTTACTCTCCCTCATGTTGCTCCAACCCCGTAAGACTTTTGTTCATCTTTGGAACACGAATTAAGATATTTTTGATGATCTGGCTCACCCAGAAAAGTTTGTAAAGACATCGTAATCCAAGTGACTACGGTGGCTCAACCTTAAGTTTGTCAGGCGACGAGAATACTTTTTGAGCGCAAAAAAAACACACAAAAATAACGACTTTATTCAACCATCTCTTCTCTTCCATGTCAATCTCCTAAGCTGTTGAAGTAGTGTAACAGCGCAGCGCTTCTGGGTTGTACATCAGAATGTAGGCTCACTATTGGCCGACGCTGGTCATGTGTGTGATGCGTGTAATGCTGGCCAATAATGAGCCTACGTTCTGACGTCCAACCCTAGTGAGTAGTGAGTTACACTACGTGAAATCACTCAGAGGCCCACACAGAAGAAAATGAAAAGTTGAATTAAGTCATTATTTTTGTTTTGTTTTTGCGCACAAAAAGTATTCTCGTCGCTTGATAAACTTAAAGTTGAGCCACTGTAGTCACTTGGACTATTTTAACGATGTCTTTACTAACTTTTCTGGGCCAGCAGAATGAAATTACATAGCAGCCTATACAGGTCCTTCTAAAAAAATTAGCATATTGTGATAAAGTTCATTATTTTCCATAATGTAATGATAAAAATTAAACTTTCATATGTTTTAGATTCATTGGACACCAACTGAAATATTTCAGGTGTTTTACTGTTTTAATACTGATGATTTTGGCATACAGCTCATGAAAAGCCAAAATTCCTGTCTTAATTAGCATATCATGAAAAGGTTCTCTAAACAAGCTATTAACCTAATCATCTGAATCAACTAATTAACTCTAAACACCTGCAAAAGATTCCTGAGGCTTTTAAAAACTCCCAGCCTGTTTCATTACTCAAAACCGCAATCATGGGTAAGACTGCCGACCTGACTGCTGTCCAGAAGGCCATCATTGACACCCTCAAGCAAGAGGGTAAGACACAGAAAGAAATTTCTGAACAAATAGGCTGTTCCCAGAGTGCTGTATCAAGGCACCTCAGTGGAAAGTCTGTGGGAAGGAAAAAGTGTGGCAAAAAACGCTGCGCAACGAGAAGAGGTGACCGGACCCTGAGGAAGATTGTGGAGAAGGACCGATTCCAGACCTTAGGGGACCTGCGGAAGCAGTGGACTGAGTCTGGAGTAGAAACATCCAGAGCCACCGTGCACAGGCGTGTGCAGGAAATGGGCTACAGGTGCAGCATTCCCCAGGTCAAGCCACTTTTGAACCAGAAACAGCGGCAGAAGTGCCTGACCTGGGCTACAGAGAAGCAGCACTGGACTGTTGCTCAGTGGTTGCATGTCATTCGGAAATCAAGGTGCCCGAGTCTGGAGGAAGACTGGGGAGAAGGAAATGCCAAAATGCCTGAAGTCCAGTGTCAAGTACCCACAGTCAGTGATGGTCTGGGGTGCCATGTCAGCTGCTGGTGTTGGTCCACTGTGTTTTATCAAGGGCAGGGTCAATGCAGCTAGCTATCAGGAGATTTTGGAGCACTTCATGCTTCCACCTGCTGAAAAGCTTTATGGAGATGACGATTTAATTTTCAGCACGACCTGGCACCTGCTCACAGTGCCAAAACCACTGGTAAATGGTTTACTGACCATGGTATTACTGTGCTCAATTGGCCTGCCAACTCTCCTGACCTGAACCCCATAGAGAATCTGTCGGATATTGTGAAGACAAAGTTGAGAGACGCAAGACCCAACACTCTGGATGAGCTTAAGGCCGCTATCGAATCATCCTGGGCCTCCATAACACCTCAGCAGTGCCACAGGCTGATTGCCTCCATGCCACGCCGCATTGAAGCAGTCATTTCTGCAAAAGGATTCCCGACCAAGTATTGAGTGCATAACTGAACAGAATTATTTAAAGATGGGCTTTTTTTTTGTATTAAAAACACTTCTTTTATTGGGTCGGATGAAATATGCAAATTTTTTGAGACAGGAATTTTGGGTTTTCATGAGCTGTATGCCAAAATCATCAGTATTAAAACAATAAAAGACCTGAAATATTTCTGTTGGTGAGCAATGAATCTAAAATATATGAAAGTTTAATTTTTATCATTACATTATGGAAAATAATGAACTTTATCACAATATGCTATTTTTTTGAGGAGGACCTGTATATGAAGGAGTGAGATCGCTCTCAGATTTCATAAAAAATATCTTAATTTGTGTTCCGAAGATGAACGAAAGTCTTATGGGGTTGGAACAACATGAGGGTGGGTAATTACTGACAGAATTTTCATTTTTGGGTGAACTAACCATTTAATTTCGAAGAACTCACAAAACCCATTTCTGTAAATGATCAAACTTGTTCCATATTTAGTTAGTTATGAAGATATTCTTACTGTTGTGTTTATTTGCTTCTTTTATCATATGCCTTGATAGCCCAGACCACAGACCAGACATCATATGTGAAGAATTATAATGTGGTCAAACCTCAGCTGGTTCATGAGCGCTGGAGGAGAAATGCAGACCCCTCACACACTCATGCACAGGTATAAAGCACTATTGTCACATTGTCTGGAAGTAAGCTATGATGTTGTTCTCGACCAATTTTAAAATGATTTTGTCTGATTTCAGGATAGACATGCCGATAGCATCACATACTCGGTCAGGATTGATGGCAGTGAACGTTTACTGCATCTGACAAAGAACACGTATGAACTTTGGAAGTAGTTTGGCTGAAATGTCTTTATTTAATGATGAAAAATTGTAATTTTATCTCTAATTCCCACAGTGACTTTTTATCGAAGAACTTTGTCGTGTTTTCTCATGACGCTCGGGAGAAAGGGAAAGTTGTGAGACTTGTTTTTCTGTTTTACTAGATACACAACCTACTTTCCATGTACATTAGCTTGGTTCAGAATGAGGAAATATGGAATACATTATTGTCAATATATGCATTGGCATTGTAGACATTGTTGTCATTGACCATTAACTGAAACATTAACCTTGACAAAAGTATTTGAGAACAAGCTGTATTAATACTGGGGGTTTTGTTCTAGGAGCATTGTCACTATCAAGGGTATGTGGAGGGCTATGAAGACTCTCTCGTAGCTCTCAGCAACTGTGAAGGTCTCAGGTATGTATGCTACTTCATAAAAAGCAGTCATATCAGTTTGTTGGGTGCCACATTGTTCTTTACAAAGCTGTATTAAAACTCCTCCTCTTCATATGCGTAATTTGCGGGAGAGATGGGTGGGACATGTTCCCACCACTTTTTGTCAGCTTTGATATTGTTTCCACCTCTTTTTGAGTGCTCGTTGTCGAACATAAATTCTATGTCTATGGTATTTTTTTTGTGTGCATTTATTAATGTACATTTATACACACACACACACACACTCCTGTCCCACCCACTTTTTAAAATGGTTACACCACTGCTATTGTTTTTCTTCTACAAAAATTTCACAAAATAACTAAAAAGGGCAAAAACATGGATTATTTTCAAACAGGTTTCCTGAACACAAGCTAAAAGTCCCTCCTCAAACTCACACGATTGGTTAAGCCAGAAATTAACATGTTGGTAATTAAACAATTCAAAGCTACGGTTTTGAGCGTGGTAACAATATGAGGTGCACACGTTTCGGTGGATGTTGTTCAGATATTACATCCATTTTACATTATAGGCCTGTTAAATATATCCACTTTTTGAAGATTTTCTTAAGTTTGAGGTGAGATGTGATGGGAAAACAAGTTGAATGAGATCTGAAAAAAAAAAAAAAACTAACTCTAGCCTCAAACTTTCTGCAAAGATTTTATGGGCAAAAAACATCAATTGTCAATATCGTAGAGATTTATAAAACACAGCTCACACAGAAGTCAGTTCCTAACCAAGCAGCTTTCGGTTGTTGAATGCAGTGAATTTACGTGACAAATGGGGAACTTTTCCGCCCTCACACAAATTCCTGATCACACGGGTTCCTATTGAAAATACTGGGTTTTGCCCACAAAATTTCACAGAGAAATGGTAAATTTGATCGCACCATTATTCTCCACACCAGACTGGTTTCTTTTGTAATTTTGTCTGGATAAACCAGTCATTGGTGGGCAGTGTTACATATATGGTCACTTTTAATAATAGTAAGAAAAGTCATATCTACTTTTTATGTTGAATGTTAGATGTTACTTGTCAAACATGAGCACCAAAAGGTTGTAATTTAATGTGTTGTTATACACTTTGTTTCAGGGGGGTCATTCTCATCGGTAATGAAGGCTATGGGCTGGATCCCGTCTTGCACTCCAAAGCCAATGAACATCTCCTCTTCCTGTTGAAGGACAGTCATTCAGAGCCATTTGTATGTGGACTGGCCAATGAAACGTCTCCCAGTGAGGACCACTCCCATGACATGTCCATGTTTTTACGGGTTCGAAAATTATGTCATGTTGTCTTAAACATTTTGATGTTCTACAAACGCAACATTTGATATTTCATTGAATCTATTGAATCCACAGAAAAAGCGAAATTTACCTCAGACCAAATACGTGGAGTTGTTTTTTGTGGTTGACAACCAAAGGGTGAGTTTTAGCCATTCAAAGTGTTTTTGGAAATGTTTTTTTCATCATTATATAGTTGGCTGATTCTGAGAGGTGTGTTTATCTGTTCTTAGTATGTCTATAAGAACCAAAGCAAAACTGCTGTGCTTGATGAGGTGGTCCAATTGGCTAACTTGCTTGATACGGTGAGAATTATAGCTACAGATAACGTTATTGTTAGGATAAGCCCAACCCTGACCTCATTCAATGATGTGTTAAGACTGCTGTACTGTATTTCCGAGCCTTTCTCATGATGATGCAATTAAATATTTGACGCTGTTTCTGTGTGGACCCTAGTACTACAAACAGCTGAATATCCGGATAGCTTTGATTGGCTTGAAGATCTTTGACAAAGTGAACCCCTTCAGTGTGGATGGCAATGCTGGGGAAGTGTTGAGTCGTTTTGTGCAGTGGAGGAAAACAGTTCTGTTACCTCAAATCAGGCATGACGTGGGGCAGCTCATTGTGTAAGTACTCCTTTCACATCCTGTAGCAAAAGCTGTTTTTCGATGATATTTTTCAATGAAATGTTTGTTAATTCTCAAGCTGCTAGAATGTGGCTTGGTTTCCTGAAGACTCCCCCATCTAGCATTAGCAAGCCAGGCTCATTGGAAAAATGTGCCTGTGGTGACATTTGTGCAAAACGATGTTGCATTTACAGAATATGTAATATGGTGCATATATTTA
Organism: Meda fulgida; assembly: GCA_030578275.1. Taxonomy (NCBI): domain Eukaryota; kingdom Metazoa; phylum Chordata; class Actinopteri; order Cypriniformes; family Leuciscidae; genus Meda; species Meda fulgida. The sequence goes on from CM060627.1 coordinate 24,664,416, forward strand.
GCAAAATGCTCCTCTCTAGAGTTAATTTTTCTAGCTGACTAACAAGTTTATGGTCACTGGATATGGTTTTTCTGAGGTGAATGTGACGTTAGATGAAATTGTTTACAAGCTGTTTTACTGACATCTTTCCACGGTTAAAACACTGATTGAGTGATTCCATGTGACATGATACAGATTTTGATAAGTTGTAAGTTGTATCTTTTAACACACTTTCAAATGCTCATTCATGTTTATTTTGCACTGTAACTGGTATTATTAAGGCGGAAGAAGAGATCATGTGCGCTCTCTTCTCTTGAGCTGAGCGGCGCCAGAGTGATCTCACGCCACAGCGCCAAAACAGTATTAATGTTTTTCAATTTCGTAAGAAAATGGACGTAATTTGAAGTCTGAGATTTTTTCATATCAATAGTAACAAAGCACAAAGATTATTGCGATTTATTGGATGGGATGCGCGTTACAATGTTCCATTCATTCATCAACTGAAAACAGGATGACTAGCCTAATCGTTTCTTGGGATTTAAGAATCGATATCGGTTCGTAAAAATGAGAATCGATTAAAATCGAGAAATCAATTTTTTTTTTAGTCAGCCCTAATTACTACTACCAGCAAGTTCATTTTTGCTACTTTTTGATAGATAGATTTAGAATTTTTCCTACAAGTAGCGGTGTAGCGCTACAACAACACTGTGTTCATGAATAATTTAATCGCGTAATATTGCATAATATATTAATTATGTTGAGATTTTATTGCATAATACGTGTAGCTACCTTATGTTCACAGTCAACATTTATACTATTGATTTTTTTTCAATTAGATATTTCTGAATAATTGTATTTTTCTCCAACAGTTCATATACCTATAGGATTTTATATATTTTCTCCAACAACTTATATGCATATAGAATGGTGCATAAAACAAATTCATAAGTAATAAAGGGGTTTAAATAATAAACCAGCTCCATAGTGAATTCCATCAAGGGCTTAGTGCGTTCCATTTAAACCTTATTCACGAGTGCCGCCAGTAGTGTGCACTCGTAAGCAGTGACGCAAGGGAAGTTTGCAAGTGAAGGGCATGAAAATTTGGAGTGGAACGCAGCCAATGATCAGGGAATCACAAAGAGGAAAAGGAAACAGGAACTAGACAGTACTACAAAGTAAAAGTTTAATTGACAAACAAAAGCGGAATCATTACAGCAAAAATAGATTACAATTTAATTTAATACCACTATGGTGCGAGAAATGTTTTAGTAGATCAATACAAAACTTACTGCAATGTTCAAATTATTTACAGTTTGAGAATGTAGCCTTTACCATTTAATTGAACTTGTCTTGGTTCTCAGAAATGACACCAGATGTCATTGACATTAGTCTGAGTAACATGATCTGTGTCTCTGTTTCTTAAAGAGGCCGTTCAGGATCGTACCCTGGAGGTGTGCTTGGCATGGCCTTCGTGGGGACTGTCTGCTCTGTGAATACTGGCGGAGGAATCAATGTGGTTCGAGAATTTATATAGCATCAGTCATTTAGTAAAACTATTGATTATGTTAGAATGCTCTTAAGTATTTTGAAGCCTTCAGGGGTGATAGTTTTCTGAAAGCAGTAATCTAAAACCTGCATGTTTTATTGATGAATAATTTGTACTATTTTTTTTATTTATTTTAGCAAGTAAAAGGTATTTATTTTTAGGCAGGTATTATTTCACATTTCGGGTCGTGGTACATGTGTTTTTTTGCTTCGAAATCTTATAAACTAAATGTCAGAATAATTCAAGATGAACACCTACTGGACTAAAGCAACATGGGTTTACTTGATTATTGATCTTTTTATTTTATTTTTTTTATCCGGTTTACAATAATATCAAATATGATACATCACGCTTTTGAGGAACTTTTATTTGTACATCTATGAATCTTCATTGTATTGCATTGCATAATATGTTTTGCCCCACAACATAAAAACTGCAGAGCTTTGATAATAAGACTAATAATTTAAATATTGTCTTAAGACATAGTATTTGGAGATATACGTAGTGTGACAGCTGATATTTAAATGCATTGTATGCAAGTAGTCTGATATACTGTTATAAAGATCACATTGATTTACACTATCTATCAGAATTTAATTTTACATTTTGGCCATATAAATATCAGTAACTTCACCAAATTGCATATTTTTGCTTAGTTTGAGCCTCTAAATGAAACTGATTTTTTTTTCTCTCGAGAATGTCACTATTGCATACTATGTGAGCCATAAAAGCCTGATATAATCAAATTTGATACTCAACAAAAAACTGGTTACACTGTAATTCAACTAACTCTCATTATACTATTAGTAGACTGTTAGGTTAGGGTACATGTAATTGCAAAGTTACTTATAGTCAGTAGAATGTTTGTTTGGGGACCATCAAAATAAAGTGTAATTCATGTCAGGCTTTACAGGGTTAAAGATGTTAAAATGTGACCATATCAAGCCTGTATTTATTTCATTTAGTTGTTTTGATTGTCTATGCTGTCACATACCTGCCTTAGATACATTTAGATGTAAATAATTTGCCAGAAAGCAGACTCTAATCTTATGTCTCCTTTTTTCACTGTTATATCATCACAGTTTAGCAACAATAATGTGCAGGCGTTCTCTACCATTGCTGCTCATGAGCTGGGACATAACCTGGGCATGGGTCATGACATCAGTGGCTGTAGCTGTCGCTGCATCATGGCACCCAGTGACAGGTCAGTGAATGTTGTTGTTTCATAATATCAATCCTTCATTAGTGCAACTATTTGAGTGATTTTTTTTCTTCTTTTTTTGTCTGGTTCTGTGGAACACAAAAAAGAAAACATCATATAGGTTCGGAATGACATGATTACAGATTTTTACTTTACTTTATCTTCCCTTCAAGTTTTTTAAGTATGTTAAACAATACCATGTTTGTTAAAAGTCATACAGAATTACAACAAAACCAATGGCCATCCTTGACATTCCAAAAATATTTTATTAGATGTTGTTTTCTTGATTAATCATGAAAAAAAAAGATTAAAATAAAATTCTAACACATAATCTAGATGTGTATATAAGATGTGCCCCCCCCCCCCTTTTATTTTTGGGTTGTTGAATATCCTGTTTTCATCTAATTATGATTATAAAATATGTGAAGACGATTTCTTGTTGACTTTACAAATAAACGTTCTGTTTTCTCTTATTAAAGTGCTTTCACAATACACATTTCAAAGATTCTAAAAAATTTCTTTAAAGAAAATGTCCACATTACAATTTAGAGTGATCTGTTATCAGAGGTAACTGTCTTAGTTATGTATTCAGAAATGTACATATACAAAATCACAGTTAGCGAAAAATGGATTAATTTAAACAATGTAATAATTCAATGCAGGAACAATAAGCTCATTGAAGTAATGAATACTTGTTTGTTAACGAATGATTATGACATTTAGAAAAATGTAGCAAACTTCTTGATTTCCTGCTGTCCTTGATGTGTTTGACGTTGTGTTTGGGTGTGAATGCAGTGGATCGACTAAATTCAGTGACTGCAGTGCGAACGATTTTGAGAGGTTGATTTTGCAAGGTGGTGGGGCGTGTTTGAGGAACCAGCCCTCTGAAGCCAACATCATCACAGTGCCCAGCTGTGGGAACGGCATTCTGGAGAGTGGGGAGGAGTGTGACTGTGGCACACCTCAGGTATTTTTTTAAAACTCTTAATGGAAAGTTTGTAAAGAATGTAAAGAATGTAAAGAAGGCTTAAAGGAGAACTCCGGTCAATTTTAACATTGAGCTCATTTTTTTGTACATTTGGAGTGCTGTCAGTACAGACAAAAACGACAAAAATCGGTGTTTCCTACACCGTGTTATGCTCTTTTTAAAATTCGCACCCTGTTGACTTCAATGGGGCAAGTTCTAAACCTGCTTTTAGCCTCTTAACATTCTTGAAGTAAATACAGGTGTGTGAGCTGGCTGAATTAACATCATTTTTATTAATATCTTTCACATCTACTGCAGTCAGATTGACTGTGGTCACTCTTAATAACACCACTCACATGGCTGTGCACTTGTAATGACAAGTCAAGGATGTTAAGAGGCTAAAAGCAGGTTTAGAACTTGCCCCATTGAAGTCAACAGGGTGTGAATTTTAAAAAGAGGATAACACGTTGTAGGCAACACCGATTTTTGTCGTTTTTGTCTGAACTGACAGCACTCCAAATGTACAAAAAAATTAGCTCAACATTAAAATTGACCGGAGTTCTCCTTTAATGGAAAAAATGGCTTGCTGTATCATACAGTATGCAATCAGGGCTTCAGTCTCAAGGGATTTTTTTTATGTTTCCTTAGCAATATTTAATAATTAAATAACTATAGCAATAAAGTTAATAATTAATTGTATTTCCAATGTCTTCAGTTTCCAGGCACTATTATACCAAAAACTATAGAGACAATTTTAATAACCTATCAGAAACCTGTCAGTTTCAGTTTTTTCGTTCTCATCCAAGTGTCTCATCCACACATCCTGAAAAGTGAAGCCAAAATATTTGATCACCCCCTTGGTGGCTGGCTGCAGTAATAGGTCATAAACCCCGCCATTTCCATGTATTCGAATGGGATGTGAGCCAAAAAAAAAAAAAAAATTATTACACTTCAAATACATTTTTCCCTAAGATGGGTTCTGTCATTTTAGGTAGCTGTTATCACTCTGATGTATGTTGTTGTTCAAGTGTTCGTTTTTCAAACAAGTTTAATTTTAGTTAGCAAGTTATTTGATCCCATAAAAATGGGGTGTAACATCATTATTGACAGATGTGCTAGTGATTACATCTGCGGGACCTTGATACCTCCACCTCATGATCACTACTGCGCAGACTCTGGCTCCACATGACATCATCAGCATGAGATGTAAACGGATATTTCATTATTTGATTTTTTTTTTTACAGTGGAAGGAAGTGCAGACATGTCATTCGTCTTTTTTACAGTCTATGTTCTCATCACAACCAATCATACGACTATCACATGTATAATAAGCGTAGTCGTCAACAATTAATTGCTTTAGACAAGAGTGTAACAGTCAACATGAAATCGAAATGTACTTTTTGTTTGTGCATATTATTTATTTATTTTTAAACTTTTTTTTATAATATTTGATCAAAATGTAATAGTTTGCTCCACTTTGAACATGTTCCTTTTCTGTTGAAGTAACTATAGTAGTGTGAGCAGGAAAAATAATATTAACCAATACCATACTAGCTCGCTTTACAAGATCCCCTAAAATCAGTGGGTTCTGATTGTCATTTAATGTTTTCTTTAGTGTGACCTAACTAGTTTCCCCATTTGTTCAACTGTTTGATTTATGTTCATTGATCATTAAAACCAAAAGGAAAGACAAAGCCACTTTAAATCTTAAAAATGAAATTGATTTGCTGTATGACACACCACAGACCTTTTCAGTCTAGCTGTACTGAATGCAGTCTTTACTGTTGTGTTGCAGGAGTGCAATAATAAGTGTTGTAATGCCGATACATGCACCTTCACTAAGGGCTCGGCCTGTGCTGCAGGAAGCTGCTGCGAAAACTGTCAGGTCAGACCCCTCATCACACACCTACACAGTGATCTACCTTTTTAAATGTGAGCATGCTAAATACTTCTACTGTTTAATATAAAGCTAATTATAATGACTACAGACTAAGTATTCCTAATATGCTGGACCTTTCATTGAAGTAGTCTAATTTTCACCAGCTGAGGCATGCCTTGACCAGCACCCGTAAGAGCTGTATTTGTGATGTTTGATTTAAGAAACTAAACTAAACTGAAAACTAAACTAAAACGGACTACACATGTTACAGTGCCACCAGCGTCACAGAAACTACATACTTCACCTTTAACCCTGAAATAATTATTTATTCGGCTTCTATTAAATTACTCAAAAAAAAAAAAAAAAAAAAACAGTTATGAATATCTTATGGTCCAGTTACAAATATCTTGACAAGATACAAATGATTAATTCTTAAAAGAAGTGAAATGAGAGAAAGACCTTTGAATGTGAGCAGATCATTGTAGCCGGCACACCCTGCAGACCGTCTGTCAACGCCTGCGATCTGCCGGAGTTCTGCGGTGGAGGTTCTCCATTCTGTCCATCAGATTTCTACATCATGGACGGCATCCCTTGTGCCAGTAACACAGCCTTCTGCTTTGAGGGCCGCTGCCAAACATTTGAATACCAGTGCAAACAGCTTTTTGGCTCAGGTACTTCTCACTGTAGAGAGTTTTATCTCAAACATAATGGCCGATCATGTGTCAATTTCTGTCTGACACTATGTGGCCAAGCATCAAATGACATGCTGCGTTTTCAAAATGTTATACAAAGCTTGTTTGGTATGGTTGAATTCATGTGTGATGCTTTTCTCTGTAGAGGCAACGAAAGCAGATGATAAGTGCTTTAGTTATGTTAATACTAATGGCAATGCGTTTGGAAACTGTGGATACTCTGGGTCTAACCTGAAACCTTGTAAATTGCAGTGAGTACCTCATTTTATTTTCATCAGCCAAAACATGCCTGTTTTACATCATTAAAAAATGGCATCATTGTTGGTTGGTCGGTCATTAAAAGTACCATTATGATTCCACGCTAATTGTTAGGGTACGTGTGTACTTGTTAGTGCGTACAGACAAGGCCCCACGATTCGGCATGCATGTGTTTTTGTAGATTAATTGCTAAGTTTCGCCATCAATTCGGTACTTGTGTGATGTTATCTGTCCGCACACACAGAGAGGCACGTTTCACATTGCAATTGATTCCTTTATCGCATCTCCATGTGCTGAAACGGACACATTCACACAAAATTATGTCAAAATACCAGTCTCTGCAAGTATTGTCTTAAACGCAGTCGGTTGTGTCTTCAGTGAACATAAACAGTAGAGAAAGAAATCAGATGTGTATCATTATATTGGACCCATGCATTTGGTCTAACTAAGACAGCAGCAGGTTTGTTTATTTGTTGTCACTTTAAGTCATTAAGTTAATCAAACAACAAAATACAGCTTTAACAAAGATTAATCTATTTTTAATTTATACAGTGAACACTACAGTGTTATTTTACAATTAGTCCTAACTATTACATGTCTATCTGTACCGGAATACACTACAGTTAGACATTACATTTAATTGTAACTTTGTTATATTGTATTTATCAAAGTTCACTTGCCTTTAATAATGTTTGAACTTTATTAGTTAGGCTGGTAGTAGTTTTTGCTGTGGGATCGAAGTACTTAAATTGTGCTTTAAGTAACATATATACATATATATATATATATATATATACACTCACCTAAAGGATTATTCGGAACACCTGTTCAATTTCTCATTAATGCAATTATCTAATCAACCAATCACATGGCAGTTGCTTCAATGCATTTAGGGGTGTGGTCCTGGTCAAGACAATCTCCTGAACTTCTGTCAAACTGAATGTCAGAATGGGAAAGAAAGGTTTTTTTAAGCAATTTTGAGCGTTGCATGGTTGTTGGTGCCAGACGGGCCGGTCTGAGTATTTCACAATCTGCTCAGTTACTGGGATTTTCACGCACAACCATTTCTAGGGTTTACAAAGAATGATGTGAAAAGGGAAAAACATCCAGTATGCGGCAGTCCTGTGGGCGAAAATGCCTTGTTGATGCTAGAGGTCAGAGGAGAATGGGCCGACTGATTCAAGCTGATAGAAGAGCAACTTTGACTGAAATAACCACTCGTTACAACCGAGGTGTGCAGCAAAGCATTTGTGAAGCCACAACACGCACAACCTTCAGGCGGATGGGCTACAACAGCAGAAGACCCCACCGGGTACCACTCATCTCCACTACAAATAGGAAAAAGAGGCTACAATTTGCAAGAGCTCACCAAAATTGAACAGTTGAAGACTGGAAAAATGTTGCCTGGTCTGATGAGTCTCGATTTCTGTTGAGACATTCAGATGGTAGATTCAGAATTTGGCGTAAACAGAATGAGAACATGGATCCATCATGCCTTGTTACCACTGTGCTGGCTGGTGGTGGTGGTGTAATGGTGTGGGGGATGTTTTCTTGGCACACTTTAGGCCCCTTAGTGCCAATTGGGCATTGTTTAAATGCCACGGCCTACCTGAGCATTGTTTGTGACCATGTCCATCCCTTTATGGCCACCATGTACCTATCCTCTGATGGCTACTTCCAGCAGGATAATGCACCATGTTACAAAGCTCGAATCATTTCAAATTGGTTCCTTGAACATGACAATGAGTTCACTGTACTAAAATGGCCCCCACAGTCACCAGATCTCAACCCAATAAAGCATCTTTGGGATGTGGTGGAACGGGAGCTTCGTGCCCTGGATGTGCATCCCACAAATCTCCATCAACTGCAAGATGCTATCCTATCAATATGGGCCAACATTTCTAAAGAATGCTTTAGCACCTTGTTGAATCAAAGCCACGTAGAATTAAGGCAGTTCTGAAGGCGAAATGGGGTCAAAGACAGTATTAGTATGGTGTTCCTAATAATCCTTTAGGTGATTATATGTATATATATATATACGTACAATATTTAAAACGTTTTAAATGTATGTAGTCATGGACAGAGTGCAAGCATATGTGTGTAACATTCTGTATTTTTGTGTATTTTAATGAACATTACTTTTTGTTAATTGTCAATAAAAGTAATAATTAAAAAAATCTATTTTAACTCTATTGGCTAGCTCTATTAACTCTTTTGGCTTTGTTACAATTTTTTTGAGAGTATCGTATTGTGAGATCAATATTGTGTATGGAACCGAATTGTGACATGAGTGAGACATGATATTTTTAACCCCAACTATTTTTTCAACGGATCACAAAACTATGGAACAAATTATGTTTTTTGATCCATGGATCAGAGAATTTTTCGGAAGAGCTGTTTGAATTTATTTTGTGTCTTTACAGAAACGCTATGTGTGGGAAAATCCAATGTGTATTCCAGAGCAACAACCCACCGGCAGGAGCGACGGTCAGCGTAGTACAAATAGAGGGGGGCACTATCTCCTGCATGAATGCTGACTTCAGCATGGGCCCAGATGTGCCAGATCCAGCCTATGTCAAAACTGGCTCGGTCTGCGCTCCTGGAAAGGTTAGAATGGACAGGATTTAGAAGTCATTAGTTTTGTAGGCTTATTATGCAGGCTTTTAAACTTCTACCTGTGTTGGAACATTTGAAACATACTCTAATAATATAAAGAGACAATTAGCTTGAATGAAAGTAATACTAGCTCAGATTTATCATTGTGAATGGACACTAGAACCAATTTTAAACTGTATCCTCCATAATATACTGTTGGAGTTGCTTTTAAATTTGATACTCTCATTTTATTATAATCTGTAACTTTTATACAAACAGTTGAGTCCTATTTTTCTCTTTGTCTCTCAGGTGTGTTTGGACTTTACGTGTTTGAATTCTTCAGTTCTGGATCAGAGTCAGAAATGTGACGCCCAGAGAAACTGCAGCAGTAATGGAGTAAGTTACTAACTACCTTTTTTTTTTTTCTTTCTTTTTTTTAATCCATGTTCTTGGTGTTAATGTGAATCAGTGCAAATTCCACTTACTTGTAGAGACCAATTTTCACTAAATAACCAATTTATCAAGTCTCACTCATTTTTTTATGGTGTGTTTTTCGCACAGGTGTGTAATGATCAATTCCATTGTCATTGTAATAATGGCTGGGCTCCACCCAACTGCGACAGATCTGGCTGGGGAGGAAGTATCGACAGCGGCCCGGCACAGATCGGTAAGAGCACACTCATACTGTCTCGCTCTCTAAATAAACTAAACACACAGTGACACGTTCTAATGGTTACATCGTCTCTTTAAAAACTCTTTCTTTTTAGATTACTCCCTGAGAAATGGACTCTTGATCTTCTTTCTTCTGGTGGTGCCAATTTTGGTGGTCTTAATAATCGCTTTGCTCTACGTGTTCAGAAGAGACAGTCTCAACTACTGTATCAAGGGTTGTCCATCCAGACATAAAAGGTCCATCAATTGCTTATTACACTACACGATTTTCAATGTCATCGGATCTCTGTTCTTCTCACACTACACGACTGTCAGGGTCACTATTTAGTTGCTGTTGTGTGCACATTACACAATGGATTACCGTTACACATTACACAGAATTTCATTTGGAAGAATTGCCGACAACTGTCACATTTTTGCAAAATGTAAAAAATTGCACGAAAAGAGAGCAAAGAGTTTTTAAACATTATTATGCCCTCGTGTTTTGCTTGTATATACAGCTGTCACTGTAATACTTATGAGCTCTGACACATCACTGTCACATCACTGTCCTTTCACCGAATACCTGCCGCAACTGTCTAGACTCCCATGAGCGCAAAGTTGTGACGAAGGTTGATCTACAGTGACGTAAAAGTCGCATTAATTCTGATATGAATTAACATTTAAATACACATAGCAAGTAGTTCCTTGTTGAGTGGCATTTATAAAAAGAGATCCAGGTTCAAAATATTGCAGTGTAACTGATTAGGGAATTCACCCAGAGAACAGAAAGTTAATGTCAACAGACACATAATCAAAAATGTATGGACATTGTTGTGAAATCTTCTGACATTTGATATTTTGTATAACAGGTCAACTAATGCAGCAAATAGACCTTCGAATGCCCAGTCACATGTGGGGGCGAAACGGCAAAACAACAAGAGCGTCTACTCCACAGTCAACGACAGAGGTTCAAACAGCAAACCACTCACACAATTCTGCCATAATGATGAAAACGTGTTAACCCTAAACCCTAACAATAGAAACAGGGCTACAGATACACTGAAACACATGAGCTCTTCTTAGAGACAGGCAGTAATGACTGATGAATTCATTATGCCATGCTTTCATTTCCACAATTCCACTGTGTCCTGAAAAAGCACACAAGTTACATTAATGAACCCTCACTAAATAAAACTTAATTTGGCATTTGTTTAAAGGTTGATAGTCAACTTCTGCTGATCATTTTTATAGTAACTTTGCTCTCTTCATTTGTTTCTTCCAGCCAACAAATCTAGTGAATACCTCAGTATCTTCTCAACCAAGGTAATGTCACTAGAAATATCTAACCCAACCTGTTTGTTTTCTTGTGTACTCCGTTGGTTTATTTGTGGTGTTTGCCAAGGCAAGTGACAGACCTGTAACATTAAAGTCCCCATGAAATCAAAATGGAAGTTTTTTGGCTTTTAGTATGAATATGTTTGCCTTATGGTTATCTATAGGCTAGTGTGCTCCAAAACAATGACAAAATTCACATTTAGAAGATAATTCGGGAACTTACAGTCTGAAGCTGCGGCTGAAATCGGTCACTTGTTCACACAATTACTATTTTCTATATGGTGAATGGCACATAGGGCCAGATTTACTGACAGCAAGCGCTAGCGCAAACCCAGGCATTAAAAAAAATCCTGTCAGGATTTACTAAAGACTAATTTACTAAAGGGAAAAATGAGCGCTGAAAAGGCGTGGACGGTTATTTTTGCGGCTGACCTTATTGCATATGCATTTGTAGGAGTTTACCTTTCATACGCAAAATTTATGCGAGGAGAGTACCGTATTTTCCGGACTATAAGTCGCTCCGGAGTATAAGTTGCATCAGTCAAAAAATGCGTCATGAAGAGGAAAAAAACATACAAGTCGCACTGGACTATAAGTCGGATTTATTTAGAAATTTATTTCACAAAATCCAAGACCAAGAACAGACATTTAATCTTGAAGTTATTCAACTACACAATAGCACACAGAACAACAGAACAACAACAGGCTGAATACATGAATATCAGATGATGTCACCAACGTCTCCTTACTGACGTCACTTCTAAAACTTGTCTGCCGCCATCTTGAGTACCTGATTCGGCAAGATCGATACGTCAGTCGCAAAGGAACTAGCTAGTTATGCTTTCAATATGTTGTGCGGTGGGGTAACATAAATATAACATAAATATGTAACGTTCGTTATTTTGAATAGAAATCATCACTCATAAAGCATTCATTCACGTCTTCTCAGGTTTATTTGTTCAAATAGGCTACATGCAATATACAGTATTCGCAGAGAATGTCTAATATGGGGAGAACTTCCACTCTCAGTAAACTTCAGGGTTCTGAACTGGTTGCAGTTCCACTCTGGTTCCATATGAGGGCGCTCACAGGATGAGTCCACTCACTCACTTTCTTTCTGCTGCTCGATTACCGGTTTCGGGGGCATTTTGTTTGTTCTGCTGTTGACGGTAATGTTTTCTCTTGGTTCATGTCAGTCAGTCTCAATTAATTTTGATATATAAGTCGCACCTGACTATTAAGTTGCAGGACCAGCCAAACTATGAAAAAAGGTGCGACTTATAGTCCGGAAAATACAGTATTTAAATGAATCACGCAAGGTGATTTAAGGTTTGCACTAGTCAGTTTACTGGTGTTTGCGCCATTATTTACCGCCCAAACAAGCACGTCTTAACCCATAAGAACCCGGACCAATTTCCCCTTATAGGAAAATTATGAGGCATATAAAACAGACAAAATGGACCACTTAAAACATGTTTCTGACGTTGTTTTTTTAAATACAACCACTCCTTGTCAAAGATCTGTAATGTTACATATATGTCACATTGGGCGTTTATGATGCATTTTTAATGTTACATATATGTCACATTGGGCGTTTATGATGCATTTTTAATGTTACATATATGTCACATTGGGCTTTTATGATGCGTTTGAAAAAAAATTAATTTGGTCAGTTTTCTTGCTAAAACGGTTTTTTTCTGTTTATTTTCTTTTCCACAACATTTTCTAAATAATTACTTTTCTGGGAAGATAATTTAAAAAAAAAAAACTTACTCTAAAATTAAATTACTTTTTCAGAAGTAATAGTTTTTGCATTTTATTTGCTTTGCCACATATTTCAAAACCACACAACTGTGACCATTACATTTTACAACAACTGTTTTATAACATCAAAAGTCAACCTTCTCAGGTATACGGTTTAATCATAAATACATTTTAGATTATTTTTTCACAACTCAAAAATGTGCAAAATGAATAAAAATAAATAACTACCTCACACCGGAGGTCAACATATTGAACATGCATGTAGTGCAATAACATTGCAAAATTCTACCTTTTCAGGTATACGGTTTAACCAGAAATACATTTCTTGATTATTTTTTTACAACTCGAAAATGTGCAAACTGAATAAAAATAAATATGAAAAATATGGTGTTTTGTACCATATGTTGTATAGCTGTTTTATTTACAGGTATGCAACATTTTTCAAAATACATTTCATAAAAGGGTAAACCCTAAACCAACTTTCTTTAGTTAATGATCTGTAAGACTGGGGCTTTATTATTGCTGTTCATTAATTCAAGTAAGTTTTTGGACATTTGGGTATAAAGTGTTTTAATTCTACAATATATGGTGTAAAAACATCTGAGTGCTACCCTTCAGGTTGAACGGTGGCTACTGCAGTTCAATTTTCAATTTGTGGTGCCCCTGTGACGTAAGCAGGCACCAGGTAACCACACCCTTGCCTACAGAGAGACTTGTCTCAGGTGCACGCCCCCCTCGCTGGGCTCTGCCCACTTTTCCAGCATTTTTCAAATATTGCCAGTGGGTGGAGTCAGGCTCTGACCAGGGGTTTAGTTACCCTTTAACAATATTATTAATTAGACTTTTTTTTGTTTAAAATATGCATTGAATTGAGCAGCAGAATATATATAATACTAAAATAATTGATTCAGCTAAATTATTTGAGCAGTTCATTAGCATTTTTCTTAATGTGACACATACGTCACATCAAAATTCCACCGACTGTTTTCATGTTAAAAGCCCGTTTAACATTTTCAAAACTTGTTTTATATCAATTTGTACAAGACATGTTTTAAAATCAGGTCAATTGTAATCTATGGTATGTTATTAAAACATTAGAATTGTTGCATATGGGTTGAAAAATACCTTTAATAACAAAAACAAGTGTTTTTAAAAATTGATGACACTGCAACATGTGCACACCAGACAGGCCACCATTTTGGAAACGTTACCATGGCAACAAAAATGCACACATTGTCACATGACTGAACCTGGGTGTTCCTTAAATGTCCCTTAGGGACTTCCTGGGTTGAAAGTGAGGTATAATGCTTTAAAAAAATGCTTTTAAAAATGCATTAAATGCTTTAATTTACGCGTCGTCAGTTGATCACGCGCAGATCTTTCCACTCCCATCGGCGCTGTTTTGGAATTGCGCTCTCACGCTAATTTGCCATGTTTCATTAATATGGCCCATAGTGCACTAAATAGGGCATAGGGAATGATTCAGACAGTGTAAATATGCAAAATGCATTGGGGCGAATGAAATCGCGTTAGTGTCACGCGAACCGCTGCAGCGCGTACAGCTTCTAAATAAATTACGGTTCAATAAACTGTTACAATTAAAAAAAATAAATTGGTCATACTATATGTCATGCTTTACAAGGTAGTCAAATGCCGATCTAGCTGGCTGGGACTTCGAAAACGGTGTTTAAAAAAAAAAAAAAAAAAGTAGAGAAAGACATTTAAAAAATGGGTCTAAAAGTTTAAGGTCGAGACATACTGCATCTAGCTTTATCCAGAATATATCAAAGACTTGGGCCAGTAATCAACCAATCAAAACACCCTAAACAAGCTTAAAAACATTCTATCCAAGCAAATGCATAGCAACATACAACCAATTAGAAGATAGCAACGTCATTGTACGTCACCCTTGTTTTGCACTGACAAGTTCTGTTCTGGCAAACACCATTTACTTGGAACAATGTGAGAAAAAATCTAGTTCATATGTACTTAAATTTGAAAACTTCCTTCCTTTTTAATAAGCTGTCTCTCTTTTTTTTCATTTGAGTACAACAATGTTTGAGATTATCATCACCTGACCTAGTTTCTCAACATTACAGACAAGGGCCAGGAGTCCCCAAACCAATCCCACCCAGACAGACCCAAGTACCAGTATGAAGGCGTCTGGAAGTACACAAACGTTGGGTGGTGGACTTTTTTTTTTTTTTTTGTATTGTAAGAGAGATGTTTACTTGAAACTTTTCTATCATTTGAAGCTGTTTTGAATTGGTCAGGAAAAAGTATATGCTGCTTATTTTAATTTAAAAAAAAGTTTACATAGATTCATCATTCTTTTCCTACATTGAGCGATGACAGTGCAGTTGACCAGGCAGTTGTTAATATTTATTGTCTTTGGGGAGATAATGAATCTCCCCTAGATTAGGCTGCACTGTAATCATGTGAGTTCTGTTCAGGGATTTTGCCTATTTAGTAACATCCACTGCTCCCCCCCCCCCCCTTTTCTTTCTTTCATAAATAATATAATGTTCTGTTAGCTATTTTAATACAATTATTTTGATCCAAATTGTCACATTTGTAATTTTAACCCCAATATATGTATTTTGTATGTACCATAAATGTCAAAATGAGAATAAAGTATGTTCTGTATTTAAACTGTTAATCTTTGGTCTCAAGCTTTAATACATCAAGTAGCCTATGTTATTCTGGTGGTTTCTAAGAAGAAATTTAATTACAATTTCCTTACTTGGTATTACTTTTTTACTTTTTATTTATTGATTGACTGACTGATTGCAGTAGTTCAGAGATCTTTAATAATGTAGGCCTACATTTCGGCCATAATTGACCACTTTTATCTTTTATTTTGTATGCGTGTATATTGTGCCAGAAGTATGTTGTCTTTTCTTGTGGTGGTTCTAAAACGAGAAAACAAATATATTAGAAATATATATCCGCCAGTCTGTGGATGCATATATGCCCATAGGTATATGCCATATGTAATTGTGAGTACGGCGAGTCTGAAGGCTCAGTGATCGCGTTTGGTTGTTCGGAGCAGTCATGTCGGAGCAGGAGTCTCTGAAGAGCTCCAGCGCGAGGAACCGCGGAGGAGTACAGCGAGTGGAAGGCAAACTGAGAGCCAGTGTGGAGAGAGGAGATTATTATGAGGCCCATCAGATGTACCGAACATTATTCTTCAGGTAAGCTTTATCGCTATTTGCCGGAGTAATAGTGACTAGTCCGGGCCCAGTCGCTTCCAGATCTTTCTTGTTGTCACTGAGTACGTTCCTCGGTTACGCTGATTGGCCAGCTGCTCATCCTGTCTCGCCCATTGGGTCATATCTAATTTCTGATTGGCTGTTTTCTACGTCATTCATGACAAAATATCAGCGTGAGCCTGTTTAGCTACATGCTAATCTAAAGAACAAGGTTGATTTACATTTGCACCAGCTCCATAATTTATCAATTAAACTATGATATAATAGTACTTCACCACAATTCATGTTATATTATACGCCAATTAGATTAATTCGGACATTTTTTTTAATTTAAGCGTTTTAACAAAATAGCTTTTAAACCGGCAGAATTGTGAAATTTCAGTTTAAAGTCTCTGTCTAAAATAATCAGATTTAGACCACAATGTTGACCAAAAAGTGATAAAGACATTTTTATAAAGAAATTATTTCTTAAAACATTATCTGTCATTCATTCTTCCTTCCTTATTTTGACTTGCTGTCCATTGAGTTGCCTACCTAGGCAGCCTTTTTGTCATCATGGTCTCAACCTAGTGTGCTGCCTATAAAGATGGCCTTTATAGGCATTGAATTTGAAGGTCCCTCTATTTGGTGCCTAGGCTAAATGTCGTCTACTCACTATTGAGAGACAATTAACATCATTATGAAAGATTGCACAGATCAGATAATAAAGTAGAAATATCAGGGTGATGCAACTGTACTGTACTGACATCATAATGAAGAAAAAAAAGCCTCATAAAAAGTTTAAGGCATTGAGTTTTATTACCATTTCTTGGGGGGGGGGACTCATTAATATTTAACTTTCAACCTACAGGGGTTGGACAATGAAACACTGGTCAATATAGGCCATGTCCCAATTCAAAGGCCACGAAGATCGGACCGTGAGTTGTTAAATGGAACGGTCTAGCCTACAGACTGTTCTTGTCGCTTAGCAACTGTGACAGCTGCCATTGATGAGTGACAGTAACATTTGTACTAGACTTTTTTGAAAGCTATATTAAAATGTCTGAATGCATTCACCTTGGTCCATTTATATATATATATATATATATATATATATATATATATATATAAGCATTAACTAGATATAATCACATCTTAGTAAGATATGTCAACATTTGAACTGCTTTTATTTTTATTTTTTACATTTGTATCTGATATTTGATTAAGTTGAAACCCAATACTTGCGTTTAAAAGTGTAATTTGACAATTTTTCTCAAAAAAAATCCTGTTGTCACTGATGCGCAATGAATTCTGGGGTAGGCTACTCTGCGAAGGATCCATCTGTTGTATCCTTCATTTCACGGGAAACGAAGGACGCATTTGGAGGTTGCTTTTGAAGAAGCCTTCGAATTGGGACGGCCTTTGTTGCACCGTGTTGATGCGATTGGTCTTCGTCGCACCTTGGCCTTCGTCACACCGTGTTAATGCGATTGGCCTTGGAAGGATGCAGCCTCTGGGTTTTTATACTCCAACATATTGCTGCGACCTAATTCAGAGTATGTTCACGGTTAACATACAAGACATTCTCAACAGAGCGATTCATTGACAAAGCTGTATACGTTTATTTTTATGTTTGAAAAACATACATACAACATTTTCATGTTGTAAAATTTTTTATGGTGTGATTTACCCCCACAATGAATAGTATTTGTTATAAAAAAAAACAACAACAAAAAACATGATCTTTAAAAGGCCAAATGTAAATTTGAAAATGGGATAAATGTTTTGAAACCAACATCAATACAAATGATATATTTCTAAGAACATGGCACATTTTTAAGTCAAAATGGACAATTCTTATTTTGAATGAAATTTATCTATTGTCTGTGCACATCATATACAGTATATATATATATATATATATATATATATATATATATACACAATAGGGAAGAAAAGACTATCACAACTTCCGTTTCATGCATAGGCCTACTTACAAGTATTATTGTTAATTAATTATTGTTGAATTATTAATACAATTATGAATTATTGTTTGTTCCATGACCCCTCTGTGACCACAGAAACATTATGTTAATAATAACATGTTGTTTTGTGTGCAGGTACATGTCCCAAGCGAAGTATGCAGAGGCCAGAGAGTTGATGTACAATGGAGCTTTGCTCTTCTTTAGTTATAATCAGGTATGTGTTTTTCTGTCATCTGCCATAGCTCATTTAGAAGCTCTAATTTATCATGTCATTAAAGCTCTGAACAGGTCAGTTGTTACTGAGACAGTTGGCTTTTAGTAGACTTCCCCCCCCCCCCTCGTTGTTTCCCGAGCAGCAAAACAGTGCTGCAGATCTGTCCATGCTGGTACTAGAGTCCCTGGAGAAATCTGGGGCCAAAATAGATGATGAGACACTAGGTGAGTTTATTGAAAATCATATTATGTTGGTGATTGTTATTTTGGCTGTACAGTTTACACTGTACAGTTCGGGGTGTGGTTATATTTTACTTTACATGTAGTTAGAGCTGACTTTTCTGAATATTCACTGGGATGTTTATTAATTGTGGGGCTAAAAAAAATGTTAAATGATAGTCAACAATGAGTTCATTGTACTGCAGCACCAATGCAATAGCTTTGCATGATTCACTCTACGTGTGGTACTCTTTGTAAACATATGACACTGGGAATATAGTTAAATAAGACATTACTTATTATTTATATATATATATATATATATATATATATATATATATATACTATTCAGTATATCTTGATATTATGGTTTTCCTCCAAACTGGTTTGATGGTTCATCATTTCAACCAACAGTCATTTTAGTCAGATTCAAAATGTTTCGTGTAAAGGTTTAAAATAATCAAGGCATGTTTTAATTTAAATGTTCTTTGTTATTAAATTAACCATAGAATATATTGTTTTCATTTATATGCATCAATATATCTAAATTTTGATTTGAAACATTGAACTAAATCATTGAAATGCAGAAATATGAATTCAAATTGTTTTGTGTAAAACATATCTTTGTCTTAATGCTCTTTCAGTCACATGATGAGACAAGACGCAGGTGCTAAACTGTTTTTTAAACTGAAAATTTATGACAATATTTGATAGCAAAATGAAAACCTGCAAAATATTGACAATATTGGTTAATTTTATATTGTAAACACAGTAATACAGAATATGATAAATATCCAATATTGCTCAATCCTTGGCAGAAGTATTCTCCTTGGGTTCTTTTCATCTGCAGAAGTTACATGATGGCTTTTTAGTTGTGTGATTACATTCTTGGTGTTTGTGTTCTAGAGCATTTGACTAAACTCTTCAGCCGGATGGACCCAAATTCACCAGAGAGAGTAGCATTTGTCTCCAGAGCGATCAAGTGGTCATCAGGAGGCTCGGGGAAGTTGGGCCACCCCAAACTACACCAGCTGCTGGCACTCACATTGTGGAAAGGTAAAACAGACACATGACAATGATCATCCAATCAATGATCAACCAGCTGTTTTGAGAATGTGTAACCTGCATTTTATTTGTTTGCATCTAGAGCAAAACTACAGTGAATCCCGCTATCATTTCCTGCACTCGTCTGATGGAGAGGGCTGTGCACAGATGCTGGTGGAGTATTCATCAGCACGAGGATTTCATGGAGAGGTGGACATGTTTGTAGCACAAGCCGTCTTACAGTGAGTTCTGGAGTTTCAGTGTAAAATCAGCTCGTAAAGGAATAGTTAATTCCTGAAACTGAAAATTCTATTATCATTTATTCACCCGAATGCCTTTCCAGACCAGTTCCACTACAGAACGAGAAATGCAAGAAAAGAATGTGCAAGCCACTCTGCCATACAGTGTATGGAAGTTAATAGGGAGTGGGGCTCCAAAATATGCACCCATGCACAATATTTCGGGTCTTCTAAAGCTATACAATAGCTTTGAGTGAGGAATCCCAACTTTAAGTTTAAAAATCTTGTTTTCTGTTGTTTGCTGGTTCAGCTGTGTTGCCTTTACATGAGATAATTCAAGTTTGATGTTGAGACATTAGTGCAATAAGGACCAATCATCATTAAGGTCAAACCTGATGCGACCTGTCCAGCGCTGTAATATTTGATTTGAGAGCTACTAAGCAGACATTGCGTCAGTAGTTGACGCATTTGGGAAACAACTTTCTCCAAAGATACTGAAGCCATATTGAATAATGGCGGTGTAAAACACTGGCCAATGGTGTCCGAGCACCAATTCCTCAGAATCTTTCGAGTATGGGTGAGGATGCAGGTTTAGGGGAGTTCAAAGGGGCTTTCGCACCGGAGGAACCTTTTCATTGAAAAGTAGAACTATTGGCTGAAGTACCCTTTTTTGGCGTGTTCGCACCGCAGGAACTAGGAACAATTTTAGTTCTAGGAACTCCTTTTGGAGGAACTAATTTAGCTCCTACTTCAGAGAAGGGTCTAAACCAGCACAATAGGAACTACCAGTGACCTAAATGTACGCTGATTGACCGAACGCACGCGAAACACCAGCACCCACCATTTTAAAAAAAGCAGATTTTATCCTAAATATTTACTTCAGAAACTAACTCTATGAACATGGAACAACGTGATAGATGGGCTGCTTAACCTTTACGCCTAGGAGAAAATCCAACGCAACTTTGAGGGGACCAAGCCAAACATGATTATGTATTTCTGCTTAGCTAGCAACACTGGACATCAACCACATGGCATACACTAATACCTTTTCATATAATGTCTGCTTTCTATAAATAACAGTTCTATCTAATATCATATTAGACAGGACTGTTTGACAGATCGTAAACTAATGAACATGGAGAATGCCAGCACTGTATGCTCAGGCTTTGCACTGTCAAAATAAAGGTCCACCACGCTGTCAAAATAAAAGTCACAACAACAAGCCCGTGCTTGTTGTTGTGACTTTTATTACATGCTTATGCTTACATCACTGCAGAATTCTTACTAGCTGTGCGAATGCAACAAGGTCGTAAAGCAATCATTACCTTGGCTTATTCACGATGGTAAATTGAATGATTTTAAGGTAACACTTTACAACAAGGTTGTACATTAGTTGGCATGAACTAATAATGAACAGCTTTATTTTTCTAACTAACATTAACAAAGATTAACAAATACAGTTTCAAATGTATTGCTCATGGTTAGTTCTTGTTAGTTAATACATTAACTAATGTTAACTAATGAACCTTTTTGTAAAGTGTTACCGATTTTAATTTATGTAATGCATGTATGAATATATCCACACAAAACAAATGACCCTTAATAAATCTAAAATAAAAACAGTAGATTTTATAGAGCTAATCAACATTAATATTGATTTTAATGAATATAAAATAATTAATAATAATAATAAATAATTAACATTTTTCAGAAATAGTGTTTACAATAAAATAATGTTAAAGTGTTAAAATATTGGTAATTATAACTTAACACTCATAGTTTTGATTAGAACACATCACATCCGGTCGCAAACGGTCTAGCCACAGAAGTTAAATAAAATGTCAATGCATCCGAAACTCAAATCAGATCCGAAGTTTCCGCATCAGACGTGAGTGCAGTTGGTCTCACTGACAGTGTGGGTGCAGCCCAGTTTGAACACGCTACTCTTGTGCCCAACGGAAGGCTGGACAAGTCCCTTAAACAAAGGGTCCATTTGAAGCAACAGATGTTGGAGAGCAATCTTGGCATCCTCATCAGATGAAGTGCAGTCGATAGCTGAAGTAGAAAGATTCTGAAGAAATTGACATTCGGCACAGCTATGTAAAGGCAAAAATCCCACATCAATTAGGTGCCATTGGCCAGTGTTTTATACTGGCGCTTCAGTTTTTTGGAGAAAGCTGTTTCCCATAGCGTCAGCTGCCTGCGCAATGTTGAGTGAACCGAAAACAAAAGGGAACATCATAAGTTTGGGTCTGGTTCCCACACAAAGCTATCATATGAATAGCATTTAGAATAATTGGAAAATATTTAGAAGATTAGAAAATAGTGCGCGAGTATGATGTATGAACTGCTTCTTCCCCATCTAGTCAACTAAACTTGATGCAAACATTTTCGTGCTTGTCACATAGTCAATATAATATTCGGTAAATATATGTTGATTCCTGTTTTATTTTCATTATGATTGGTATATATCTCATCATCTTGTCTTGGCTGCAGGTTCCTTTGTCTAAAAAACAAGACTAGTGCGTTGGTCGTGTTCACTACATACACACAGAAGCACCCATCTATACAGAAGGGCCCTCCATTTGTGCAGCCTCTGCTCAATTTCCTGTGGTTCCTCCTGCTGGCTGTGGATGGGTAAGGGACTCTATTCATGCTTTAGATTTCAGCATCAGGCTCTTGTCATTATTTTTGAATGCTCTACATTGTAAAATTCTGTGGATGTCAGCGGGTGTTTACAAATAATCACTTTGACAGCCTGGGTGGACGTTTTCTGTCCTGCTCTATTTTTATGCATCGGTAAAGAATTGCAACGTTTGATGTCAGTGTGACTGCTATACCAAGCTATTTTAGTCTTACCAAGAGCTGTGTTGCTGGTTCTTAGCTTTTTCTATTTATTCTTCTATCGTAATGTGTATTCCTATGCTCCTATAAAAAAAAAATATATAAAAAAAAAAACAGTGTGGTCTTGAGATCTGGTCACCCGATTTAAAGAAAAAGTATCCTATGAATTTCTCCAACCAACTTCTTACTTAATGCATCTTTTCCAATCTATTTAAAACATGATGTTTCCTAACTTCTAATGCTTTTTAGCATTCTTTGCTGTGGGAATGTAGAGAATGGGTAGCAGGGACACGCAATGGACCCAGGCTTTTCAACCCCAGTCCTGGAGGGCTAGTGTCCTGCTTTTAGAGGCCCTGTCCTACTTTTAGAGCCCCTTGTGAGCACTTGCGGTCTTGTGGACGTACAATGTCTGCCTTGTGCGTATGTCTGTTAAAGGGTTAGTTCACCCAAAAATAAAAATCCTGTCATTAATTACACACACCATGTCGTTCCAGTAAGACCTTCGTTCATCTTCGGAACACAAATTACGATTTTTTTGATCCGAGAGCTTTCTGATCCCTCCATAGACAGCAACGTCATTGCAACTTTCAAGGCCCAGAAAGGTAGCAAAGACATCGTTAAAATAGTTCATGTGACTACAGTGGTTCAAATGTAATGTTATTAAGCGATGAGAATACATTTTGTGCGCAACCCCCCCCCTCCCAAAATAAAGACTTTATTACCAATCTCTTCTCTCCCACGTCATTCTCCTATGCCAGGGATAGATAACTTCGGTCCTGGAGGGCCACTGTCCTGCAGAGTTTAGCTTCAGCCCTGATGAAAACTCACCTGCCTGTATCTATCTAGTAATCATGAAAACATTGATTGCCTTGTTCAGGTGTGTTTAATTAGGGTTGGAGCTAAACTCTGCAGGACAGTGGCCCTCCAGGACCGAAGTTGCCTATCCCTGTCCTACGCTGTTGATGTAGTGAAAACAGGTTCTACTTCAGAACGCTATTGGCTAGTTCCTTCATGAGCATCAACGTGACCAGCGTGTGTTTACTACGCGAATATTGTAGGAGATCTGACACAGAAGAGAAGAGATTGTTGAATAAAGTCATTATTTTTGTTTGTTTGTTGCGCACAAAAAGTATTCTCATCGCTTCATAACATTACATTTGAACCACTGTAGTCACGTGGACTATTGTAACGATGTCTTTGATGTTTGACGAAGACCCAGAAAGGTAGTAAAGTTGCAATGACGTTGCTGTCTATGGAGGGATCAGAAAGCTCTCTGATTTCATCAAAAATACCTTAATTTGTGTTCCGAAGATGAATAAAGGTCTTACGAGTTTGGACTGACATGAGGGGGAGTAATTAATGACAGAAATGTCATTTTTGGGTGAACTAACCTTTTAAATCCACAAGACCTTTAGGGTGTCCCATTTGTCCTTTTAGATTTCAGAAGGGTGCTCGCAAGCCTCAATGCTCAAGCCTCAAGAGTCTAGATCTAACCCTAAACAAGCACATGGGAACAAGCTAAGAGTTGTTCAGAATTATTTGTAAATTACAGAGAGATGGGTTACATTGTTTCTGAAGTCTGAGGGACACTGGCCTTCCAAGGACTGGAGTTGAAGAGCCCTGCAACAGACCAAATAGCTTTAACTGATATTTTAAATGATCCATCAGTGTTTTAACAAATAATGGATCAAAACGGTTAACATAACCTCTGGATTATTTGTGGTTTAATTTCCAGTGGGAAGTTGACCGTCTTTACAGTGTTATGTGAGCAGTATCAGCCATCACTGAAGAGAGACCCTATGTACAATGAGGTAAGTTACTGATAACGCTCTTTAACATCAAAAACAAGCTTTTTGGCAATTCTCTGAGACTTTCTCAGTACCTAGAGATTCAATGGTAAACAGAACGACTGAAACACTAGCTCTGCTCCTGACCTAGTAAGCTGTCTACATCAGTGGTTCTCAGTCGGGGTCCTATGTTATTACATTGTTATTACAGAGTAAAATATGTTAGAAGTTGCAGGCATTATTCAGAGAGATTCAAATTTCATTTGGATTCTGTTAGAGATGAGACTTCTGGACTTCTTAAATGTTTATAACACACGTTGTTCTTCTCTTGACCCAAGTATTTGGATAGAATAGGACAGCTGTTCTTTGGAGTGCCACCTAAACAGTCGTCATCATATGGTGGTTTGCTAGGTAAGAAACATCCCTACCTCTGTTTGACCACAGAAACACCATTGCACCCAGATTATGAAGGAGCACACACACGCATTCATTTTCCAAATATAGTTAAAATATATACTATGTTGAAATGGAATTTGTCTTAGAACTGTAGTACTTGTATGTTCGGTGTTTGCAGTCTTTTAGCCTGTTTTTAAATTAATATTTTGGGTTAAAAATGTCTAGAGAGAGCATCTGTGGTATCCTGTTGATAAGAGGATAATTTTCACTTTTATCTCAGTTTGAAAAAATGAACAGACAAACCCATATTTAGTAATACACTTTTATTGGAGCCTAGCCGGCAATTGCTGTACGTTTATAACATCCAACTATCACTCTAATCAACTGTATTAATAACAATCACTGATGCTCTTTTGTCGTTGAATGTTTAATTTCAGAAGCAAGCCAAATAGCATTAGTCCTTCCCTGTGGCACTCACTGCTTTGGGAAGACTTTCACCAGATTTTGGGACATGAATGCAGGGATTTGGTGCAATTTCAGACCCAATTTATTCATTAAAAAATGATGACCCCGTCATTTACATATATCGCTTAACTGTGTCAATAATACACATCACCAAATTGTAATTAGGTTAGTCACTATACCAAATTGTTAATATACTTTACATTGTGATGTTTTATTTTTTATTAAAATTTGGATATATTTAAAATGTGGACATTCTACTTTATCTGCATACATGCAGTAAACTCTATACTATTTAACAAATCTTAACTACCTCTTTTTATATATTTCATTGCAACTGTAAGGCGTGAGGATATTATAAACAATAACATCATGATTTTCTGTAAAGCTGCTCTAAAACAATGTGAATTGTGACAAGCGCTATACAAATTAATTTGAAAATAACTGAAATTATTTTCTGTAGTTGCATTTAACCTGCAGTATTTTTGTTCAGCATAATACACAGCACAGTTTAATCTAAGGGTATGTTGTGAAGACATTTAAAAATGATTATATTCTGGTGTGCTTTCTTTGTTAGGAAACCTATTGAATAGCCTAATGGGCTCAGGTGAGGAAGAGGAGGGTGAGGAAGCTCAGGAGGACAGCAGCCCCATTGAGCTGGACTAAAGCATCTGACAGAGGCTCGCTTGTCCCCACATCATAAACCAGCCCCATACCAAACCATTCACGGAAGTGAACAATGACCAATCACGCATCCGTTTGGGCGCTCTTTTTCAATAACTAACTCTTTCCTGTTATTGTTGGACTTTGTTCTGTGTATAGTTTTTATAGAATGAAGGTGCAACAATATCAAACTTCCTGGACTGTTGAACAAAATTCATAAAAGAGCAGAAAGACGCACTTCAGATGTAATTGTGACACCCTCCATTTGTAGTTCTACTGAGCTCTTGGTGTCAGGGACCCTCATTTGTGAGAGGGACCCTGGTCCTGTCCTGCCACAGAGGGTGGCGGCTGCTCGATGTATTAATAAAAGTAATTCAATTGCTCTTAACTTATAATCCATGCTAATATACTTTGATAAATTCTTCAGTACGATAGCTCAAATCCAAACAAGGCTTGGTTTCGTGTGTCTGCACAGCTAGATCTTACCGGGGATACTGCGGTATCCTTGATGGGACAATTCACCACTTCTGTTACATTGTATGCGCGAGGATGAGAAAAGCACACATCGTACACATTTGCGTGAGCGGGTAGGTGAATGCATGTTTGTGTTGATTGAAGTGTGAATGTGCTGTTATAAATGTATCGGTCGCCAGGAGACCGCTTCATTCTCTGCTGACGTACGAGTGAACGTAATAAAAGGATAGAGGTGGATGTATCAAAGAAGTGTGTCCTGTTTTTCTTCTTGCTGTAGATACAAAGTTCAAATTGATGCTAATTAAATATTTCCTTTTTGAGTGATGTCACCTGGGTTGTGTAAACAATGTCAACCAATATCCAGCAGTTACTAATGTCGGCCCAGATCCGGGCCACATCTGGAACGCGTTGCTGCAGATGGGGTGCTGCAGTGATGTATTTTTGTGGGCTAAACTAGAAGTTGGTGTACGCCTTGAACCCAATTGGAGTTTTACATGATTTGGATTATTACAGAAAATAAACTCTGTGACCAACCAGTGACAGAAACTCATCCAGAGAAACAAAGACGTTTTGAACCTGAAGTCCTCAAACCTGTCTGTTCTCAAACAAAATCAACAAGGCATTATGATTTAGAGTTTATGACAAAATTCCTATGTTATGCACACAACCTGTACAAAAACAAGTGCAAACTGACATTATAGACAATAAGAAATATGAATAGGTCATGACTAGATTTTTGATATAAGACATACTGTAGAAGATTGCACTACAGGTTAGTTTTAGTAATGGTTTCCGTCACGTGTCAGGCTCGTGACTGCAGAGACAGACGTGCTGTGATGTCAGAGAGATGGCTCATGTCAGCCAGCTGTGCCTGATGTTTGATATACTCTAGAGTCCGAACCTGGAGAGGATGAGAGAAAGAGGTCAACACGTTATATTCGCTGTTCAACATCAACGGCTTTGTGTGTGTGTGTGTGTGTGCATACGACTCACCGATGTGCGCGTCTCACAGAAGCCGTGTTTGTGACTGAGGTTCCACAGGTTGACAGCCAGCTGATTGAGTTTGTTGTTCCGGAGATCACCATGAGCCAACAGACAGCCGAACAGAGAGAAGGCCAGACCGCCCTGTCTGCGCACTCCCTTACACACACACACACACACACACACACATACACATCAGCACAGATCTAAGATATCAGACCTGCAGCCATGCAAAATCATACACATTAATAATATTACACACAGTTTTGGGGAAAGTTACTTTTAAAAGCAATGCATTACAACATTGTGTTATTCCCTAAAAAAAAAAAAATGTTGGTAATGTAACAATCCTTTCCATAAAAAGTAACTTTCCATTCTATGCAGAAGAATAGGACACAGGAGAAGAATGTTTAATTAATTTTTTTTTATCTTAAGTCATTTTTTGAAAGCGTTTTATTGTACATACTATGTACTTATAGTGATTACTGTAAACTAACTCTGAACCTACTCTCAAACCTAATTGTAACCCCTGTAGTTACCTTATATAACCCCGTACTTTCTTAGGTAAGATTACTGTAAATACACAAGTGCACGTACTGTAAAAAAAAAAAAAAAATTAACCCAATTTTGCTTTTTAGTATGGTTGAATTGGATCATCGAAGGTCAGCAGCAAAGACGCTGGTAAATAAAGTAAGATTAAATATTATATTTGTGTAATTTACCATATTTAATTATTGCAGGTTCGTGTGATATTCTGAGTTTAAAATAAAGATCTACTTAACATTGCTGATGTTTATAGCAATATCTCCTCTCAACCCCCCAAAAAGCTCACTGGACCTTCACATCAGAAGTGAATCTTTGGTGGTTTTTTTGTTTAAATCGGCGTATTAAGATGAAAGGTGAGAGGTTACCATCACAGACCTTGATTTATTGTACCATGACTATTGATAATGCGTATTCAATAACTTTAGCATTTTGCTGTTTCCACCCACCTACTTTTATGTGCATTTTGGGATATTGCATACAATTTTTTAAATAAATAAATAAATACGCTGGATGGAAACATCCATGTGCATACATTCTAAAAATGCATGCGCTCAATTGAGGGTGATAATTATTTGTATCCAATAAGCCAACATGCGCACGAACTATGATGGAAACACATTTGCCGAATAAAACAAAAAAGTCATGACTTTGTCTCAACAGATCATGTGACCAAAAACATGGCGAGAAGTAGGGCGAATTAAGGGTGATTGGGACAGTTTTTGAATATCCGCCTTGTGCAAGGTTTCTTGCCATAAATTAAAAACATCAGCCTAACACATGATACATTTCTGTAATACTGAAGATGTTACCAATCCATTTGAACAGAAAAAACATTTATATTATAAAGAAAGGATGTGTGACACGCTTTTATGCAAACTAAGCCAAAACCCAGTTTTTTGGTAATATTTGGGTGATTGGGACTCTTCAATAGTTTAGGGTTGTGTAAGCATATTTACTGTATTGCAGATGTTAGTTCATACTTTGATATCATTTTATATGCAATATTTATTTTTCTGTTCATTATTTAGAGTAATGTTTATTTCTGTTCAACTTTATTTCTCAATGTTTTATAAATCCATCCACAATTCATACAGTACAACACATGTAATTGAGGTAAAAGAAGGCCAAAAGTCATTGAAAACATTTACGAAAAAAAAAAAAAAAATGCTTCAGGACCAAAAATTCGTACAAAAATAAATTAGGTAAACTGATCCAAAAAATTTTTTTTGTTAATATTTGGATGAGATGTTGGGTGGCTACATCACCCAATCACCCAAAATCATGCTGTCCCATCCACCCAAATTGTGTTCGGGTGGATATGACAAAATAAAAACAACCAAATTCTGAAAATAGAAACATGATATTAACACATTTTGTTTCCATCAAAAGTTTGTACAATATAATAGCTGCGATAATTTTAGGAGCTTATTATGAAAACTAGCGAAAGCTAATGTCATTTTCCCCAGTTCATGCATTTCAGGGTCAACTTCCTGTTTGCTGCCTGGGGCCCCGCCCACCTACAGGATGTCACACCAATAAGGGCAAACCAATTTTGATTATGCGGTCTCACAGCTAGGGCTCAGCCAAAAAAGTTTGTATTTTCACTCATTAGTTATACTGTCCCATTCGACCGTCTGTCCCAATCACCCTTAATTCACCCTATGTTTGTATGGATGATGAGGTCCAAACATCATTTTTGAAAAAGAAGCGACTTCAATTCTTGATGGACAGGTAAATACCAAGATAACATGACAGTTTATTATGTTTCATCTGCGCGCAAGCAATTTATGATGTATGACCAAAGAGCCACAGTGGCTTCCCCAATTGCATTAACTTCCATTTTTATTACAGATATTTTGCGTCAACTTCCCAGGACGTGACGATTTTGTTCTCTTGAACAGATGGGACGCAAATGGTGCTTTATTCGATATTCAAATTTCGCTAATAATTTAAATTTGCAACTTTGGATGGAAAACAGCTATTTTTACCGGTTTTCTTTAGTGTCCGTCTCTGTGCAAAGCATCATCTCGTCAGAACACGGATAAATCAAACAACCCCCCCAAAACAAATGTTCGGCTACTATCAGCACTGATTTTTTCCCGATTTTCCTGTTTACTATCGAACTATCAAACCGATTAATCGGCAAAAACTATAAATCGGTCGCCCTCTAATGTACATAGTCAGCAAGCACATTTCCATTACTTTCCATTTCATTTTGATCATTATAATTATTGTTTTATCATGTAAATCCTAACAAGCTATTACACTATGGCATTCATTCATTTATAAGATTACAGATACTTTTTAGAGACACGGTATCCCGGATTAATACTCACCTCATCTCGGCCCAGAGTCTTTAAATGATCCAGAACCTGACCAATCAGAGTCTCACACAACTTGTTGATCTCTGCGATGAACTTGGGATCTCCTCCATAGAGGGTTTCATTGGAATCCACTGCAACAAGAGCAAAAGTGATTCCGGTTAGAATTCAGTGTCGGAAAGACTTTAAGATGATGCTTATTAGAGTAGATTCAGTGCGGTACCTTTAGGAATGGTGTAGAGATAGCTTTCCTGGCTCATTGCTGCTAGCAATGGTAAAGCGCTGATGTAGACGCGGACCTTAGCATCACTGTTGTCCTCCCAGGTGTAGTCCTGCACCATATTCAAGAGCCCTCGCACCAGATACAGCACACCCTGCTCCGGATGGTCCTATGAGACAGAGTGAACAATGGCGCTCAGATATGCACTAGAGACATGGCTAGAACATTATTGCAAATGTTTACGCATATATTACCGGCACTACGAGCAGTGTAGAGAGGAAGTTGTTAATGAATTCGAGAAAGAAGGGCTCTGATGATCGCTGTTTTCCCTCAATGCTGATGGTACGCGGGACTTCCGGCAAAATACTGACCGCTGCCTTTAGAAATGCGTCCGCTGAGAAACGGACACAGAAATACAAAACACATTTTCTCAGTCCATATCAAATCCATAATATCCCACCCAATCCTGGTCGATCATGGTAGAGGCTGCTCTCTGAAACCGATCTGAGGTCAGTTTTGTACACTACCATTCGAAAGTTGGGAATCCTCAAGATTTTATAGTGTTTTTGAAAGAAGTCTCTTTTGCTCACCAAGGCTGCCTTTATTTGATAAAAAACATACAGTACTAACAGTAATACAGCGAAACCACTACAATTTAAGGCTAAGTTTACACAACAATAATTTGCTTAAAATGGAGACGTTTTTTTCTTTGATTTTTCCGCATACACCATTGTCAAAACGATCCCCATTCAATAGGTTTCCGCAAAAACGACTAAAAACCCTGTATTCTGCTGCCAGGCCATTAGATGGCGATGAAACACTATAGACTGAACATGTAATACGCGTGTGCATGACATCATCGTCTTCAGAGATGAGACCGTTTTAAAAAACGTGCACTTTAAAACCCGATTCTGCTATTCATTTACATTTAGATACATTTTTAAAACTACATCTTTATCGTTACCGTTATAGTTGTCATCTTTGGTGTGAAAGGCCTTTATTAAGGATATAAATTACATTTTAAAATATGTTAAAATAGTAGAGTTATTTTAAATTGTAATAGTATTTCACAATATTACCATTGTTACTGTATTTCCTTGGTGAGCAGAAGTGACTTCTTAGATAAAGTTAAAGTTTTGAATGCTATTTTAAATCCTCATTCTACATTAGAGGCAGGAACAAGGATGTACAAAAGGGAATTTTTTTTTTTGTATGGGAGGCTCCAGCACTCACCCTGGGACAGACACTGGTTGGCCAGCGCTACCTGTCCAGAGAGCAGGTATAGGTTGAGACGACTAAAGATACTCGTGAGAGATGGAATGGTGATGAAACTGTAGGCAGCACACGCCTGGAAATAGACAACACACAAGAGGCAGCAAAAGCTCAGGTACTTATAGGATAAAACAGGATAAAGTCATTTAAAAGGTAATTGAGATTATCGATTTGACTGCACTGACACTATTGGATGTGAACAACACTTGAACGATGATGACACCACTGTTTTCTGCAGAGCTGCTTTATAGCTGATTTTACTTTGTCAAAGTTGCAAAATGTATCAATTATGACACAGTTATTGAGCTGAACTGAATCAACATTGAACCGAATTGAGCTGAATAATGACACTATTGTCTTCTTTAAAGCTGCTTATAGCTGAATTTATTTATTTATTTATTTCAGGTTTATTTAACAGGGACATTGCATACTAATAATACATAAATTAATGTATAGTGGGCCAGAATTAACCAAAAGGCTATTTTACATCTGCTGTCCCTGGACAGATCTTAATGTCACACCTCTTTAACTACCCTATTCCTTTTAACTCATTTCAGAATTTATGAACTTTACAGTTATTGAACTAAACTGAATCAACACTATTGTCTTCTGTAGAATTTTGATTCTATATTTGCTGAAGTTTGCATCATTGATCATTATTTTCTACTGTTTATGACTGTAAAGCTGCTTTGAAACAATCTGCATTGTATGAAGCACTTTATAATTTAAGGTGACTTGACTTGGATCCAACATTATTAAATGGAATCTACCAAACCTGTAAAAAAAAAAAAAAATGTCCACATTTCACTCCAATAACGGGGAAAAAAAGAATAATTTTACACAAGGAAATGAAACCTACATTTTATTATTATTTAATAAAAAATTAAGCACATTTCCTTCAGTTGTCATTACTGTAATGCAGAAAAAATATTATTATATAACTACCTTACACATCTTAGTGATTTAATTTATTTGTTAAAATGTATTTTGTTTTTTAAAGTTTCTCATGAGATTCACACATTAACATTTAGTAAAAGAATACACCAACCCTGACAAAAGCAGCCGTTTTACGTGAGTGATTGCCTTTCATCACACGTCTGGTCTCCATGGCTAACTGATTCACCGTCTGTAAGAGACACATTCATTTCATCATGTTCCTCAGCACTCCATTACACTAACAGATTAGACTTTACAGCATTTTCCAAATCGTTTTTCATTTGTTTACTAGTATAAAACACAAAGGCCATTAAAAATATATGGTAAAAGACTTAATATAAATAATGTTTTAATAAGCCCTCTATCATAAGCAATGGTTAAGGCGTGCTTATCAGTTAGCAGCTGAGACTCTTTTGTATTATTGATGACATTTTCCTTTAAAGTTCCTGTAGAATTATTATTGAAGGAATTTGAACTGAATTGGTCCCAAAGGATGTTAAATTCTAATTTGAATTGGAATGACAATAAGAGGAATTTACTGAACTGCAATTCAAAGAAATGCAACAGACAAAAGAGGAATTCCATAAGTCCAGCTCTAGTATTCTGAATAATAACTATTATCATTTATTAGAATATTTTATTTTCTGGTATGTAAAATGCAAACCGCAAGGGATTCATGAGTTGATGAAAGCTAATAATTAAATCATAATAAAAACATACATTTAAAAAAAAAAGTCTATATTTTAGTTGTTTACCTGGATGTCATGTGACCAACATCAGATAAGTTTGAACATGCAGATGTGTTGTTAAATTATTAAAATATGAAATTAAAATCTCAGGAGGTGCTTCAAGTAAATATGTGACATTAAAGGGTTTTGACTGACAGAAAAGGTTGGGAGCCCCTGATTTAATATAACACTTAAGACAAAGGGTGCTCACATGTATCAGGTGAATGATGACGGGCTCTAGATTACAGAAGGTCGCTCGGGCTTCCACACAGAAACTCAACTGCTGTTCAAAGTCCCTCCCAAAAGACACCTAATGAAAAAAAGGACCAAAATACAAAAAAAAGTTAGTAAGACTACATAGGTCATATTGTAGATGCCGACTCTGACCATACCAGTTAAAGGGGTACTTTAGCACTGGCAAAATGAAGGTAGAAAAAATTCAACACCCATGATGCACTGGGTGTGTATTCTCTTCCAATAACAACCCTCTGTCGATCCAACTGTGCATGGACAGGGATACAAAAATGCAGAGGTACAACCAAGCTTTCACGAAAGCCCTAGAGCCCATTGTTCGTTTACATATACTACGAACAGTGTAAAAGTGGGTTGAAAATCAGCAAACTTACACTTTAACAATGTAATTATATATAACTATTTATTTTTTTGCATTACAATAAAAAATATGCTTTTTATATTTTTATTTTTTTTATCCTGAGATGAAACGGCACAGCTCTTGATGCATGTTTATAACCCAGATCATCTCATAGTTCAAGATGCTGTATGTGGTTACTAGAAAATAACAAATGTAAACATATTGGCTTGACATGACGCCAGTTCATATTTTTGACAGTTGAGCTCTCAAAATGAAGAACTAGCTTACAGTTCATGCAAATAGGATTTTCTTTTTTTTAGATCTGATATCCAGCATTGTAGGACAGGGACTCACCATACGAATAAATCCGTTGATCAGAAGAGCCAGAGATCTTTTCTCATCATCTAGAGTTAGAGCACTACAACACAAAGACCACACGCAAACTGTCAATGTAACACTCTCTAATTCTGCATTAATAGTGAGACGCATTCATATGTATCTCACTCACTTGACAGAGTCGTGCATGGTCTTACAGATGTGCAGCAGCGCATTGAGAATGACGGGGTCTCTCGTTGCTTCCTGCTGGTGTCTAAACAAAATATATCAGCCTCAACTAAGAGAGAAACCTTGTAACTAGAACTAGAATAAACACTAACCATCCTCTTCCCAGTATTTGAACACTTGTTCAGCTACACAGAGGAAGTGGAGTTTTAATATTGAAGTGAGTGAAAAACATACTTGATGAAGACCTCCATGATTGATTTACACACCTCCACCCTCACACTGTCTTTCTGGAACATGTCCAGAAATGGCAAAAACTTCTCCTGCAATCATTAAAACTCTATACATCAGCAAAAACAAATCGTTTTATGATCATACTAGTTCATTTTATATTACTCAGGATATTTTCTTTTAAAGTTCCTGTAAAAATCAGTTTTACCTGAACTGGCCCAATAGGAAGTTATATTTGGATATGAATTGGAATGACAGTAAGAAGAACTTACTGAATTGCAATTCAAAGAAATGTGAAACACAACAAATTAATTAAATTAGTCCAATTAGTTTAGACACAACATATAAAATCATTACCGTTAATTTAAATAACTACGCCTATTTATTTCCAGGTATGAAGAATGTACTTTCAAGTCTCAACTGAAACATAGTTCTGTAAACTAAGTTTAACATTGTCAAAATGTACATTTTAAAATTTAAAAAAGATTTTAATTTAGCCATACAGCACCAAAAACTGTTTTCAAAGGTTAATTGTTAAAATGTAATTTCAGGTAACTTTATATAGCTTATTCTTCCATTTCACAGACCATTTAAGGGGTAAACTAGAGCATTCTGTTCTTCCACCATGATCCATAAAATAAAAACTGTAAAAATGATTGATATTGTTATACCATAGAGAAGAGCACAGAGAAGTCCTGGAAGTAGGGAAGGACCTTGTTTATCACTGACTGCAGCTGAGAACACAAAAGAAGGGGGATGAATCGTGGCGACATCAACAACATATAACATCATCATGTGTATATGTTGGTTTTTTTGCATACCTGTGGATATGCATCCTCGAAAGCTCTGTCTGGAGTCATGTGTTTGATAATGTCAGCGAGAACTGTGTTCACCTCCCGTTTCTATGAGGGAGAAATTTGAAAAGACGGTAAAAAAGGCAGATTTAAAAAAAAAAAAAACTGTGCTCAAATAATGATTTGCAACACCTGATGTTTCAGGCAAACTCACTGTGAAGTGGCGGCAGGTGAACTCCACCCAGATCTCAGCACAGTTGATGTAATCCTGAGTTATAGACATAATACAAACAAAAACAGTGAAATGATTTCAGTCAAGTCATCTTTTTTTTTTCAAATCTGTATTTAATTCTTATTACAGATTCCCTTTTTTATACTGTGTGCTTTAAAACATTCCCAGATTAACAGTTGTTT
This sequence comes from Meda fulgida, assembly GCA_030578275.1. Taxonomy (NCBI): domain Eukaryota; kingdom Metazoa; phylum Chordata; class Actinopteri; order Cypriniformes; family Leuciscidae; genus Meda; species Meda fulgida. The sequence goes on from CM060627.1 coordinate 24,700,340, forward strand.
ACCCTTGGGCCGCGCACTTTAGTGATGACCTTCCAGGCTTCATTGAGTATGGAGAGTCTTTCGCTCTCTGGAGGGTCAGCACAGGACAGACTGCGACCCAGAGACGCAAACAGCAAGTGCTGAAGAACAGAGAGGATCATGGGAATAAAATATGACATAGACACTGCTATTCACCAAAGTGTTTTGGAACTGTGTGCAGTTTGGTATTCGTGTGTGTGTGTCTGTCACCTTGGGAAATCCAGCTTCATCACAGTCTTTGATCATGCCAATAAAATCTGTTGCTCTTGTTGCAACAAATTCTGCCCGGAATGCCCACATGACAGAGTTCAGCAGGAGAGCACTATAGGAAAAATGAATACTGCGATTTCAAACACCATAAATTCTGCAGTTGAATAAATTCAGACACACATTGGACACAAGTCCAATGTGACTAAACAAGACAATTCATAATGAGTCTCATGCTTAATTTTCATCATTCTTGGTCATAGATATTAAGTTGTAAAATGTTTCTCAGTGAAGAGATCTTACTTGTTCCCCAACTTCTTGCATCTGTCCATCATCTCTGTTAGCAGAACCTTTAAGAGACAAATCACTTGGAAAGGGTCTCACAAATTTATAAGATGTTTATTTGATCTAAAACCAACAACACACTTAAACCAACTTTAAAACCTTTTGACTAGAATGTTCACAACAGAGTTATAAATTAATTTTTGCATTGAGGGGCAATATACAGTACTGTGCAAAAGTCTTAAGCCCCATTCACATCTCCAGCGACACGTAGTGACAAAGCGACATGATCCCATTCATTTTCAACTGGGAGCTGGCGCCTACAAGCAACACGAGTGACAGTGACCGTTGGTGACAGAATGTAGGCGTGTTAAGCAATGGGAGTCATGCGACAAAAGGTCAGAAATGTCAACTTTATGCAAATGAGCAGCGACTTTTACGAGCGACAACCAATAGCAGTGAAGACTGTGAAGAGAGTGCAGGCAAGACAGGACAGAGTTCCGGAACGATTTCACTGTTTTATATTATTTGACTGTAAACACATACATGGATATAATAAAATGGTGCGTGGAAAAGAAACTGTCGGCAGTCTTGTGAGTTTGATTCATACATTGATAGTTGGTGTTGTTAATTATGATGCAGTGAACAGTTTAGCACTGCTGCAGTTCATTTTACAGTTTCCCCTGTAGATTATTAGAGACAAGAAAATTGATTGCAATGACGTTTTAGTAATTTTGAACAGTATGAGTGAGTTTAATTCGTTGATTATTAGATCGTTAATCTGGTTAATGATTTAATGCACTGAGCTCTGCTGTAGTTTATATCACAACACTCTCCAACAGCAGAATGCTACTTTTAATTATTTGAAGTCTTATTTCTCGTCAAATTAGAATGAGATCTTAGTTTTATACATCACTTGTGATTGCATTTCCTAAAGGTATGGCCAGACGTGCAGTCTACCAATAGCATTAGAGCGACAGCACTAGGAACGCCCACAAGCGACTTCACAGTACAGAGACTAGCGACATCGACAAACGCAATCTTTACATTGCTGAGGTGACACAACTAACCATTTGTTGACTAGAAGAGGCTTGGTCGACCAAAATTGTATTAGTTGGTTAGTTGCAGAAAATGTAAAAAATGCTCGCTCTAATGTTAACGTAGATAAATGGCGCTATTATTATGAAATTATTCAAGTGTTTGTATGGAGAGCGCGCTTACTGCATGACATTCAGGTGCCGGCACGATCACTGCATTTAACTTAAAATAGTCCGTCAATGTTGTTCATCCAGATAAGAGTAATGCAGATAAACAGATAAAGTGTCAGATAAAGTTTATATAAAACTGACTTATACGCAATTGAAATGTTTATATACAAAAAGCGTTTGTGTTGTTGATTATTAAATAAATTTTCATCTAATTTCATTAATACTTTTATTTAGATTTTGGTAAAAAAATTCATTTCTGTGCATCACTAGTTACAAATCATATTTTTGCTTTCTCATAAATATACAACTTAAAATGTTCTGAGATGCGGCAAATGAACATGGTGTCACATAAACATCGTTTCTACATTACATGATAATAAAATCATTAGCAAATGTTTGCAGAAACAGGTTGTCTTCTTTGTTTAGAATTTGTTCAGCTGCAAAACAAATGCACAACTGCACAATTTGCAAGGAGACATTTTTGTTGATAATCAATATCTGGAAAAAAATAATGCTAATGGTTAGCGCTGTCATAAGGTTTTATTATACATCATCTTCCAAGCATTTAATGGAACTCTTTTATGGGTGGAAGTACGAGTTATCAGGAAGGAATATTCCACATCTGACTTTGAATGCAAGGTAGGATTAATAAAAAATTAAACAATCAGTCAGATATTTCCTCTGAGGAGTGTGTGTGTATGTACCTCTGGTGCTCTGTATGCCACACACTGCAGGATCCAGTGAATGGCAGGAGAATAGAGGGTCAGATAGATGGGAATCTCCACCCGTTGCAGCCCCAGCTGATTCTGCACACTTTCACCGTGAATTTGACGGAACGAGGCCAGAAGGTCGAAGAAATTCTTATTGAGGCTGTCCTTCAGATGGGGCGCCACCTCCATCCCAACCTGAGAAAAAGATAGATAGCTAGAGTCTCTACAATATGGCTCGGGTCCCTACTTCAATTTCAATCTACAGGGTTGTTGCTTGTTTTATTATCACCATGTAAAAATTGAAAGTGCAGCCACTTTTCCACCATTGGCTCAAACTGTTCTCATTGCTTAACCGTTCCATTCCGTGCTGATCCGGCCCAGCCGATACGCATACAGTTTCATTTTCCACTGTGGGGCTAATAACGGAGCTCTATGGAATATAATACAAATGCAACAGCCATTGCCTTGGTGACACAACAGCGGTGGAAAAGCGGCTTATGAAACACCACTTCATATCGCAGGGGTGTAAAACTGCAGAGTTTAGCTCCAACACACATACCTGTAGTTTTCAAATAACCCTGAAGGACTTGGTTAGCTAGATCAGGCGTGTTTTATTAGGGCTGAAGCTAAAGTCTGCAGGGCTGTGGCCCTCCAGGAACTGAGATTTGCACCCCTGTCCTATAGTGAAAAAAACTCGTCATACATGAAACCTTTTTTAAATTAGTTTTCGAAACTGCATTGTGAAGCTTCGAAATCTTTTGTTTCGAACCAGTGATTCGGAGCGCGTACCAAACTGTCACATGATTTCACATGAAACAAAGCTTCATTACATCATAACTGTTTTGAAATTTCTTTCAAATGGTTTTTACCTTGGATCTCGGATCATTTTTTTTTGACATTTAATGACACATTTGTACCAATAAAAAATAAGAGTTGTAGTTAATAATCTATTATTGGCCTGATTAACCAAGCTCTCCAAAAACAAAACACACACTATAATTTATTAAAATAACATGGTAACACTTTACATTAAGGTTCATTAGTTAACAACCTTAGTTAAGATGAACTATTTATTAATTTTGTTCATTTTTAATTTCAACATTTACTAATACATTATTAAAATCAAAGGTTGTATTTGTTAACATTAGTTAATGCACTGTGAACTAACATGAACAAACAATGAACAGCTGCATTTTTATTAACTAACGTTAATAAAGATTAATGAATGCTGTAACAAATGTATTGCTCATTGTTAGTTCATGTAAGTATACATTAACAAATGTTAACTAATGAACCTCATTGTAAAGTGTTACCAATAACATTATACAATTCACTTCATATTTAAAGGTATTAGATGATTTGTGAAATTGCATTTGAAAAACTTTACACTTTCAGTACATTTCCAGTTGGTCTGTAAATGGTGTTTTTTTATGCATGTTTGAATTATTGCTGCATTTACATCGTTCTGAGCAGCAGGCGTGCGTCACCAGCGTGTGGCGTTTCGAGTGCTTCGAAACAGTGAATCATTTTGCACAGTAATTGGTTCAATTAGTTAAGAAAAGCTTCATTTCTCCCATCACTTGCAGAGAGCTTTATTCTTCTCACCCTGCATAGATACGCCCGTGCATATACAGCCACCAGCGGATCTCCTATTCCTCTGATCATCGCTGTCAGTCTCTGCAGCGTCTCCTGAATCCCACTGCAGGACAGAGAGAGGACATCAGACCTATAAAACTACCCGCCTGCATGAACAGAAGAGTAGCATTGCTCAGATACTTACGACTTGGTCAAGAAGCGGTTGCATTTCAGAAGAGCAGCTTCAACATATCTGCACTAAAGTCAAGGCTCACTATTACACTTTAAGGTTCAAATCCATATTTATGGTCTTTTTTCGCAAACCAGTTTAATAACTAAAACATGGTAGAATGACTTTCAGTATACAGTATAAATACGGGTGCTTTTAAAACATTGCTGTTTGTTTTAACGCACTTATTTCATTTTTCGATTTAAAATGGATTTTTGGATTATTGAACAGTTGAGAAGATACAATCGAGGGACAAGCTCTCTGATGGAGGCGATTTTAAAGAACCAGTTGAGACACGTCTCTTTGGCTGTGTCATTCACTTCATCAGCGGAGAACGATTCTGAGAACGACATTAATAGGAGAATCAATAGAAAATGTCATAGAGATGGTCAAAGAATATGCTGAGCTGTGATACATATTTTACCTTGTAAAGGATGAGGGTCAGCACACATGGCTAAGATCCTGTCATACACCAGACCACCTGCACACACATGACATCATCAGGTTAAGACTTTTGCTTATTTATGAAGAAACTGTTCCTGCAAAAAAAGGGATATATGTTTGTCAGTAAAATATGAAAAAACTAGTGTTGTCACGAAACTGGAATTTTTAACTTCAATATGATAAATTGAAAAAGATTGATATTCGATACCATTTCGATACCACGGGGGAAAACTTCCATACCGGCATTCAGAATATTTGTTATTATCTCATAATTTTCTGTAATTTGGGTAATTTTGTTGTAATAGCTTACAAACACAAACGGGAGGCTTTTTTTTTTTTTTAAATCGTTGAACTAGATTTACAAAAAAAGACTAGTAAACAGTCAATAAGAACAAAATAAAGAACAAAATAAGAACACAAACAAATTGCAAATGACAGCACAAATAAATTAATTTGAATAAAGAGACAAATGAAATGAAAATGGCTTTAAGCTCGGTCTAACAGTACTATGTACTAGAAACACTACAGAAATGAAAGTAATCAAATGTAAAATAACCCCGGATAGTTCTTATTGTAAAAATTAAATACATATTAATGCTTACAGTTTAGAGCAACGAGTGATTTTCTCTTGAATGTCTTTTCTTTAATTAACATGACAGACAGCAGCGGGTTTATTAGACTGCTGTCACTTTAAGAGCTAATGCACAGATCCAATCTACTTACACAACAGGCTAAATATTTACGTTCCAAAACTGAATGTATTTACCTGAAAACTCATCAAGACATGCATTTTGACATCATTTTGTAAGTATTTCAGGGTTTAAGCGCAAAAAGCCAAGAAAAAGTCAATTTGGTGTGAGTGTGAAACTGCGGGAATGAGTAAAATTATGCGCAACACAAGCACCGTTCAACCAGAGCGAATGAGACGAGTGATTGAAAGGAGGAGGGTGTGTCACTTCGCCGTCGGATAGAAGAGAGAGCAAGAACACGCAGCTAGTGTGAGTGTATTGATACTGCAGAAAAGCAGTATTGGAAACGTTTCAGATATTTCAGTCTCGATGCATATCGAAACATTGATCTTTTTGACACTTGAACAAATAAATTATTATCACGAGCAACTCTTACCAAAGGTGTCCAGGATATCTGTGATGAGAACAAACTTGCTGGGGTAGAACTGAATTACTGATGTATCAGAGAGCAGCTTAGAGCACTGAAACACAAAAATAATGTGAGAAGGATAAGTTATTACATTTTGATGGTGATTTTTTTTTCCCCAATAACATGCACAGATAATTTAATCCACAAGAAGACCAGAAATGTGTATATAATGAAAGTTAATAGACTCAATTTTAAATTCATGTTGACTTAAATGGGGCATGACATGGATTTTTGGGAAAAACTATTATTTTCAACCTTCATTCTGACCCTGTCTGAAATGATCTGTTTTTAAGGGGCGGTTTCTTTAAGGCTTGTCAGTAAACAGGCACTGTTATGTCTGGCTAACATCATTGCATAGGAAACCTGAGTGAGTAAGTGTTCTAAAAACATTATCCATATAAAACCGTCATTTACAGACAAACATTATAAAATCATTTACTAAAGGTTTATGATGCAGCTTCTGTCAGATATAATACAGTTGGCAGCATATTTTAACACAAGTTGATCTGCAAACTTTCCATTACACTGTACCTCATATACAAAACAAAATGCTCCGAACAAACATATAATCCTCCAACGCGATCCGAGACGCCACTTAAATAAACTAACCACTTGTTTCCTATGCTGGGATCCTTCTGAAGTCTGTACAGAGACGCAAACAAGCAGTTTAAATGGGACACGACAAAGCGAACGCTCTTTCACTCTTCCATTTGTCCTTTTGTCGACAGACTCAAGCGTGTGGATACGTCAGAAAGTGAATCTGTATTCATTAGACAGCGTCAGTGATTATTTCCATTTGTTTTTGACACATCATGACGCTCACATCCAGTGTAGGCAAATGTCAGCCGTTAAGCGACTGAATGACGGTGGGCCTATGGTGTGATGACTTTATAACTATTCGTCAATGTCTTGCTCTGGAGGCAGTCATATGCAAATGTATTGGCCCGTGTGACATCACATATTTCCCGCTATAAAAACGAGCAGTTTTTGATGCTTGATTTAAAAAAATGCTTTGTTTACAATGAGGAGGACGTTTTAAGCCATGAAACTTGTAGGATGTTTTAATACAAAGACCTCTTATATGTCAAAAGATCAAGGCAAATTTGATTTCTCATGTCATGACCCCTTTAAAATGTCATTTGTGTGTGCACTGTTGGTTTGTGTTCACAGTCCTCAGACCTGGATGACGATTTTCAGGGCTTTGACTTTCTGGTCTGAACCCCAGGCCTCCTTCAGAGACTGGTTAAGCTCTTCAATGCGGTTCACATAGTCCTGCTGGGACAGGTTCAACAGCTCCCTCTGTGAGCCCTGAGAACACAGAGCACATTCATAAACACATCTAGCAAAGATATTAAAGCAAAAGGCTTCTCTGGATGAGACCCACCTCCTCTAGGTCGTCCAGCTCCTCCAGACGAGTGCGCACCTTCTCTGACACGGCTGAGCTGGGACTGGATGCTTTACCTTAACACAAGTCAAACTATTAAATGTGTAAAAAATATTGTACAGAATTTTGCTGATGCCACTGTCATGTGATGTGTTAGTTTCTCAGCACTAGTCAGGATGGGTCAATAAAGCCTAATCGATCTAGCCTATGTGACGTGGTTGTGTATGATTTGGCAACAGGGGCAGCCTATACGCTGGTCAAAATCGGGCCAACTCCCCGAATTATTTTAGGCATGTTTAAACATTATCAGGAGGTAGGAACCATAGGAAGCATCAGCGATTTCCACGCGATTTCTCTCGAGTGAAAAAAATCTCGGTCGTACGTCAGCGAAAATCGCACTGTGTACGGCCGGCTTCAGTATTTTATAACGGTTGCAACAGTTGTTTTTCTGTCAGGTATCACTCCTGAATTATTTATTACAAATGCAATAAACTAGATTATTCATTGATTATTCATTTGAAAATTAATGTCAATCCTAAATTATTTACAGAATAATGATAATAATAATAATAATGAAAACTTAATGAATAATAATTAAAATAATTGATTGATTGATTGATTGATATAGAAATGTAAAAATGTTAATCAGGCCATAATCCTCTATCTTGTATATGTATTTAAAAAAGTACCAATCCTCAATAATTTATTTAAAATGTAAAATAGAATAAAATTCATTGACTTAGACATTTGAAAATTAACGAAGGCTTAATGAGGATTTGACGTTGAGCTGTCAAGCCACCTGGAATAACAAAAATTAGAACAGCTACAAACCAAGAACAAATAAAAAGAGTCTTCAAAACGATGAACTCACTCTTGTCTGAGCCCATGAAGAGGTTCTGTAAGAGAAATAAAAGCTTCATTAATGTCTGTCAAAAGTGAAAAGTCACAGGATGAGTAAGAGCTGTAAACTGCTGCACCTACTATAGACAGTTTCTCTGTGGTGGTGAATCTAGACAGGATCTCTCCACGTTTAGATGACCACGGCTCAAAGTCTAAGCCCACTTCCTCTTTCTCCTGCCATTTACGCCCCAACTCCTAAAACAAAATAGTGAAAAGTGAATAAGACCCTATTTAACAAACGTTTGATGCGTGTTCACAGCAACATAAGAAAAATAGAAAGAAAAGAACATTTTGAAGGGGAACAGCCCCATAATTTTAACTATCAACAGACAATGGAACTATTTCCAATATATGTACAAACATAAAGGTGCAGTAAGCGATTTCTGAGAAACACTGTTGATATTTGAAATCAACCCAAAAACAAACCCTTCATTGCTCTGCCCCAAAATGCACAAACACAATGCATGAGTGGATGTCTCTTTAAACTACAGGAGCTGCTTAAAGACATCAGCCGTGTGTGGAACAACTTGATGGGCTTCATGTCGTTGGCAAACCTCACTCCTGATGTGAGCTCACTGGACTTTTCCTCCTGTATATTGAGACACGGCCTTACCAATGCCAAAGAACTGGCATGCGGAGAGTGTCTGCTCACTGTGGACTCGCACAGAAAGGCCTTTAATTCGGAGACGGACAGCTTCAAGCTCATGTACGGAGGTCACCAGTACCAAGCCAGCTGCACTAACTTCTGGATTAACTTCTGGAACCCAAACCGCTGGATCTCATCCTGCCCGACCTGCTCTAGAACCCAGCGCAGTGCTGAACTGATTAAAATTCAGTGATACCATGGGATTCTTTGAAGTACCTTTGAAACGTTTATATAGTATTCATTGAATTCCATGGTATGTATGTACTGTAAGTAGGGTATTTCCATCCGATACCACCACTACACAAGTGCTTTCTTTCTAGGGGTACTAGAGCACATTATGATTTTAATAATACTTCTACTGGTGTGTGTATGTGTATGAGGTTTGAGAGTTTTACCCCAGCAGAGATGCTGTGTGGGAGAGTTGGGGTCTCAGATGCCGCAGCGAAGAGAGAAAGCGGGTCGGTCCCATCCAGCATAGAACTGAGTGGATCCAGAGCCACAGAACTAGAGGAAGAAGATGTAGAGGAGGTGCTGCCTTTCCGCCCCCCACGCCGAGATTTAGAATCTGTCACCTGAAAAGAAGACGGTTATTTACCAAACTTATGACTGAAATAACTTGTTCACGAAGTTACCTTTGACCAATGCATTTTACAATTCACTAACACATCCAGCCTTCTTGGAGCAACCAGAGGTTTGGTGTTTTGGTCAAGAATACACTGAAGCATTACTATTATTACACAGCAGCATTATTAGACATTAGTTAATTGCTTGTGTAACAGATAGACACTCAGACAGGTAACATAATGGAAATTGAATATATGGAATTATTTACAATACACAATATATATATATATATATATATATATATATATATATATATAAACATTCTAAAGTATTATTGATCAACATGCTCAAACCCTGTTCACTTGAGGAGGACTAAACCTGTAATAATAAGTGAACAGTATTATTTTATATTAAATAAAACATTTATGAATTTATTGATGTACCGTGATGGCTTTGAGTGGATGATAGTCACTAAACTCCACTGGCGAACCCTCCAAATGACACCCCTGCCATTCACTCTCATATTTACGGCCCCGAGAGTGCCTGTGCAAAACACACATAAAAATGCAAAACACAAAATTACATGGAATCAGAGTCTGATAAGTTACCATCACTGTGCTGTCATAACACTACACCTCCCTCTAGTCTACAACGTTTAATCGCTATTACAGATATATTACAATTTGCATATTCTTCATTATTCCTCTATTCATTAACATTACGTAGCGATAGAGTTTGATAGTGTCAAAAACGTTTTAAAATGTAAACATTTCTTACCACTGAACTGAAGCCATGTTCAATCAGTGTCATGTGATGCCGAATTGTTCGAGATAAGAGTCTCCTGTCATAATAAAAGTCACCGCGTACTCAGAGTTATTTATTTGTATGAGGCTGATGTATTTCGCAGTAAAAAGGTACATTTCAACGAGAGAGAGAGAGAGAGAGAGAGAGAGAGAGAGAGAGAGAGAGAGAGAGAGAGAGAGAGAGAGAGAGAGAGAGAGAGAGAGAGATAATAATAACAACAGCAACAACAGCGCACATATATTACACCTCTACTTGTGTGCATGTTTTCATCCGAAAGATATTTTAGAGCATTTTCTCATCTGCAAAATGTATCTAAAATGTTTCCTGACAGATGTTAAATAAACGCTTAGGAAATGTCTTTACAATTTTCATTATTTTTTATGTAAATCTGCTTTCAATAAATCAAAATTGACAATTTTTGTATCACCGCATTTATCCATGCACATTATTATTTTATATATATATATTTTATATATATATAATTTTTTATTTATTTTTTTATTTATGGCAGAAACAAAGTGCTCATTGAATACACGTTGTTAACAAATCATTAGGGTAGGCTATATAGAAAATTGTGCATAATGGTGCATGTTGTTTCAGAGTTTGCTTCGTTTGAAGTCCTTGCAGGAGTTGGAGTCCTCTCGAGTCATCTCTTCACAGGTGTTGGGGATTTTGAAGTCTGTAAAGATGGAAGAATTGATTAAAAAGTACATTTCTTTACAGTATGTGGAACAATAGCAAATCCTCAGCCCAGCCTGTCTAAGTAAAGCAAAGCTTCAAGATTTGTATATTTTATGTCTGTTATCTTTGAAGCGTACTAGTGATGGGTGCTTTCGAAATATGCTTGAAGCTTTGAAACGTTTGCGAATCATTTGCTTCGAACTAGTGATTCAGAGCACGTCTCCAAACTGCAAAAGTCACATGATTTCAGTAAACAAGGCTTCATTAAGGCTTGAAGTTTTGAAACACTTCGAAATATATAAAATTTCAATGGTTAACTAGGCTACTAGGGGCCATCTCTGTGAACGTATTAACCAGTGTCTACATCTTTTTTTTTTATCTTAGATAAATTTGATAAAATATGGCATATTACAAAGAGACTAGATATTTAATATTTAATTGGATAATTTGTTCATTTCATTTAATAGATTGCACCTTCAATAAAACATTAGCAATTGGTTTGTAAAAGGTGATTTTATGCATGTTTGAGCTACATGTACACTGTTCTGACCAGCAGGTGTCAGCAGGGTGTGGATTTTCAAGCACTTTGAAACAGTGAATATCATTTTGCGAAACAATTGGTTCAATAGATTGAAAGTTTCAAAAAGTTTTATTTCTCTAAATACTATATATACTAAAATACTAAATACTAAAGCTAACATCAATATGTTAGTGTACACTTAAATTCGACTAACTTGTAGTAGATATACACACTTACTGTAACATTTATCACAGACCAAAAATATGGGTACTTATGAGGGGCTTTCACACTGGAGGAAAGTTTTCATAGTTCCTATAACTATTTGCAGAAGTACCCACTTTTTGATTAAGATAAAGGCTTCCCAAGGACTAGGTTAGCAAAGTATATAAAAAAGAGCTGGTCAAAAGAGTGCACAGCCTGTGTTTGATCAATGTATCTGCAAAAAAATGAAATAGGGCACAAAGAATGAAGTCTTTCTTCATCCAAGTCAACAGAGAGGTTTGACAGGGCGGGCAGCTCAAACGAGAGCGCACTAGACGCTCCGGGCATGACCTTAAGCGTAAGTAGTTGTGGGAAGAAGGAGGCGGGAACTGGAGAACGTTCAACAGTGGTTTTATAAGACAGCATCCTGTTGAAGGTTCACATATAGCCTCCGAAACGACAATCAGGTCCCATGAAGGCACCACTGATTTTGTATCAGGCCTAAGAAGCTGAGCCCCTTTAAGGAATTGAATGGCAAGAAGGTGTGCCCTCACAAGCCGAAATGGACACCAAATACACTTTCAATGTGGAATGGGAGCGACCTTCCTCCAACAATTCCTGCAAAAAAGTCAGTATCCCCGCAATTGGGCACTGATACGGGGATAAAGAGCTTCGCCTGCACCAAGCTCCAAATATGCGCTACTTCAAGAAGCATAAAGCCCCCTTGTCGATGGTGCCCGATTGTAGCCACAACAATGATTGGGAGCCCTGCTGCTATAAGATTCTTCCTCTCAGCGGGTATAGGCCCATAGAAACCACAACTCCGGCTGAGGGACAGCGTAGGGGAAGACACCATGGTGTCTCAGACTGCAATGTCATGTTTGCTGGTCAGTGAACACATAATACGCAAATGAGGGCGAACCCTTCTTTCCCGACTCGCCTATTGTTTGAGTCTGTGTGTTGGCCCGAGTTCCCAAGCACTGGGCTTATAAATGTGGTGTTATGGTTTTCTAGTTGCACGGCGAAGAGCTGAAGAATGAGGGAAACTGTGCATGCGACCGTATTTGTGGGCAGGTAGGACACCCCACAACAGCATGTGTCATTGGCCTTTCACGCGTGAATAAATGGCTGCATCCGAAAACCTAGCCAGCTGACTTGTTGCCTCGCTGCCCTGTCAGGCAGTGATTTAGCAGGCAGCATTTATGCATGAAGATACCTCACAAAACTGATTTCAGACAGACTTCTGAGGCAGCATAACTATTTAACGATCGATAACAAAACAGAGAGTGCTTTGGTGACAACCAATTGAATATTTAATTACTACAATACTTGTCGCTAGAAATGTCATCAAAAGTGGGAAAAGTTGGTAAAAATTTAAACTTTACTCACTAACTGTCCACTAACCTCAAATTTCAGACGCCATCTTTATTTTTTTAGCTCAATAGTCAGGGAATGGAACACACAGGATTGTGGGATATCAAAGGCAGCGAAGGATCCATCTATGCTTCCTTCAAAAATCGATCGGATGACGTTATCTCAGGAGACAAGTTGTGTGGCACGATCATTGGATTTGGACGTGCCTTGTTACCTTCCTACCTTCATATCCTGCCTGCGGAGGCAGCATTTTTCAATTTTCGGACGCAGCCAGTTGTCTTCAGCATATGGCGCGATATCCCATAGTCATGTGTTGTACCGAGTGGACCGACTGAATGGGATTGCCTTATGGGGGTACTAAATCAGATCCTACTTAAGAGAAGGGTCGAACACATCACAATATTAGAAACTGCCAGTCATTTAAGAAGGCATTTGCCCTTTTTAAAATGCAGTGTAAGCACAGTTTATAGTCTATATATTTACTCCATAAATTTTGCCTATATATTTACTCCAAGAACATGGAACGATAGATAGACTGAAGCCGGAATCCAGGCACTTCTCAAGCTTTACGCTAAAAAGGAAATCCAACATGTCTTTGAAGGGAACAAGTGAAACATGATTATGTATTTCTGCTCAGCAAGCGACATTGGACATCAAACACACGGCAAATGCTAAAAAAAAAAAGTGTTTACTCTCTTTGTTTTAGAGTTCTAATAACGTAATAGATAGAAATGTTAAACAGATCATAAATAGATGGAGAATGGGAGGTGTTGAGTGCTCAGGCTCTTGCATTCTCAGAGCCGTCAAAACAAAAGTCCACCGCGCCATCAAAATAAAAGTCCTGCACAACAACCAGAGCAGGAGGACGTACAGTAAGTAAGCACTTACATCACTTCCGAGTTCCAACTGGCAGTGCAAATTCAACCAGGAAAATGCCTCTAGTGAAATATTAATATCTCAGGGGACTGCCCTGGTGATTAGTTCCTATAACTGAGGTCCTATAACTAACCGGTGCAAAAGTCAAGGCACTTTCTAGGTTGTGTTCTACTTTTTGTCCAATGAAATGCTCTCTAGAATGAAGGCCCCAATATACTTCAAGCGAAGTTGAAAATATAAAGAACGAACTGGTGTGGCATAATTTCAAACAAATTCTGGCCAAAAGTGTTTTTCTGTCAGGACCACTATCGTCAAATACGATTGACAATTAACATACAGTTTGGATTGACGGTATTGTTCCGTTTTGGGCGGCCTAGCATGGATAAGAGCAGGGAGAGCAGCAATAACCCCCCTTAGGGTAAACAGAACAGAACCAACATGAATGTTTTGCAGATATCATTAAATCAAGATTTTAAAGTACAACATAATTCGAGAATTTATTCTGATTCAAGTGGCACTCAGAATACCAAATCCTGACTGACGAGAGGAGGAGCTGGGGATGGAGGAGGGTAATTAGCTCCTGAGAAGCGCGACAGCTGCTGATAATACTGAAGGAGCCTATATAGGTATACAGTGATAGGCGTCGTATTCCTATAGGTAGATGTGGATCAAATGATGCGAGCCTGACTAACGTGACCTGCCAGAACTGACGCTACGCTTGATTTGTAGTCAGCGCAAACTTTTTGGAAAACTTTAATATTATATACATTTTTTGACATGGAAATCTTTTTAGGTTCATTTGTTTTCTCAGTTCGACAAAGCCAGACACATGAAAAACAGTAGGCTATAATACTGCACAACTTTTTACGGTAGAACTCTTGTTTACCCCTTTGCAGAGAACAACTTTGCAGAGAACTTTGTGAAATCTCATTGATGCAAGATCCTTTTCGGTAATTTATTTCTGAAATATTAAGCAAAACACGGTGTAATAAAATATGGTATGAAATGAATCCTTGAGGTATTTGCTAGTAGCTTAAAGACAAGAGCAAGAAGAACACGTTACACAAGTTGTTTGTTGCGACCATTTTTATATCTTCTGTGCACAATTTTGTGAGTGAAAATTAATAATCTTTTCAATGTTTTTTTTTCTCCATGAAAAACATCATCATCAGTCTGAAATAAAACAATTCACTCTTTGCCCTTTCATAGGCATAAAGAGGAAAAAGTGAGGAAATACATTTGCATCTTTACATCAAGTCCATGTTTTTTTCAGTTCTCAATCACAATCATTCCATGTCTTCTCTCTATATATTTATATATATATTTTTTTTAGTTTGTAGGAAATCAGTCTCTGGTCATTGGAAACAGAAGCCCCAGGCCATAAGAATCGGAAACAGAAGAAAAGGTCCTTTAATTCCCTCTATATGTTTGTCCATTCTTTCTTGCACTTTTTTGTCTTCACCCTCCAGCGGTCTTCCACCCTTCATCCAAAGGGAAATCGAGGAGGGATACAATCACAGTCTGATCTGAGGAAAGAAAACATTAAAATTCCGGTGACACACCTTTGATTCCCCCT
Organism: Meda fulgida; assembly: GCA_030578275.1. Taxonomy (NCBI): domain Eukaryota; kingdom Metazoa; phylum Chordata; class Actinopteri; order Cypriniformes; family Leuciscidae; genus Meda; species Meda fulgida. The sequence continues at coordinate 24,715,697 of CM060627.1, forward strand.
TTAGTCTCTGAGGAACACAGGCAGAGGGGCGGCAACATGAGCGCGTGCTTTTGAACGTTTCTGCTGTCGTGCCGCGGAGGGCACACAGTAGTCGATAAGTGGCTGACGATGACGGCAATGATGGCTGTCATGGCGACTGCGTGGGTGGGCTGCTCTGGGCGGAGCTTGGAGAAAGGGAGGGGCTACAACTGCCTGGAGGGGCGCCCGCGGCCCGTGAACTGACCCCGCCTGAGGAACTCTCCAAACCCTCAGAGTTCTCTAACATCTCCTGAATGAGAGGAGGCATGGAGCCAGGAATCTCCATCTTCAGGGTGATCACACGCTCTGCCCCTGAGAGAGATGATAAATGTATTTAGTTTTCAAGTAGTCACACATGTGTTTTCCTCATAGTCTAGAAAAACAAAAGAGTAGGATTATGCGAGTGAATTTGACTCACCCTTGGCACTGATGCTCCTCAGGTCGGTAATCTTCATCAGCATCTTAGGAAACATGTGAGGTTTGTGCGGCCTCCTGTTCCTCACGTAGATCTTCAGTGCTTCCAGAAGCGGTTCCTGCAGGACATCCACCTTATCGGCTTCTTCCAGGTCCTGCCGATCTGCACAAACCATTCATATTCAGCTCACAGACTTGTGGTATGAGAGCTTATATCACAAATTCAGCAAATATTGGAGGTGGTAAATCTCATGAAACCTGTGAAAAATGTTCAGGGCTGCGTTTCCCAAAAGCATCGAAATCCAAAGTAGATCATAGAACAATTGATACCAATGGTTTCTAAGATCAACTTAGCTCACGAGGCTTTTGGGAAACGCAGCCCAGGTCACTTTCATCCCAATATCAAAAGAAATAAATTGCCTAATGCAGTTTGATTCAACAAACATGAATGAAAAAAATAAAATAAAATCAAAACAACAACAAAAAAACTGGAAAATATTAATATTAAAGAATATACATTATATGATACCTTTATGCTGTTATATGTTGAAATAGCTAAATATCTATAAAATCATTTTAGTATGTATTTTACAGCCTGTAATTATGATAATTTTTAGATACATTTTTTACTGTAATTAAATTAAAATTAATTTAATAATTGTACATTTAAAATTTTACAATATTTATGTAAACATATATATTGTATACTACAGTTATATATTATTTTAAGTATTTATATACTCTCTTAGTATTATTGTAAAGCCTTTAATTTGATTTTAGTGTAAAATATTATTTACTTTAAATTAATTCATTTAAATGGAACGCATTTTCTTAACGCAATATACCATTTCGGTAACACTTTACTTAAAGCTTTTGCGTAATGCGTTATAAATGTATTCATAATGTATTTTTCATAAACAATTGTAACCAAAGTATTATATTTGCAGATTCCTTGTTACATCTGAAATTGGTTGTTTGTCATGTGTTTTAATGCATTATACTTTCTAAAGGTGTGTTCAATGAATAGATTAGTATTTGTAATGTATAATAACTGTGGTTACAAATATCCATGAGACCATGCAATGCATTATAAGGTGCATTACAAGGCATGATTAATGCGTTAAAAATACTTTTATAATGCCTTATATATAAAGTTTCTAGTTAAATATGACCTGGACATGTTTACATGAGATTCATCCTTTTAAACAACCTCATTTCTTTTTTCATACACAGCATTTCTCTGAACAACATGAGTGCAATACCACCATCACACACAGCGTGGCACTAGAGGTCCATGTATCAAAAGACATGAGACACTTGGTATGTTTGGATCAGCCAATGAATATATATATATATATATATATATATATATATATATATAAATAATCGAAAAGATCTATTATATTTTTCAAACTAGAACAACCATACTATTGTTTTAAATATTTATAATTGCAGGTCTACTGTTAAAAAAAGGTATACAGTATTTAGTGTGTGTGTGTGTACCTCCACACAGCAGGCATATAGCACTGAGCAGTCCCGTCTCGGCGTCATCCATCTCTAGCGGTATTAGCTGACTGGCGAAGGCGAACACCAGGTCTGTTAGCGGGCCGAAGCCAGCGTTGTGCATCTGCGTTCGGTTCAGCGTTAACCCGTCAGAGAAAGTCATGGTGTCTTGCTCAGGCGTGTAGCGGGTACAGATCCTCAAGATCTAAAAGCAGTGAAACAGAGAGGAGACGTGTTGGACTTAACTCTGCATATTAAAGTGGGATGAGAGAAATTCTACAGTGGTGGATAGTGAAGAAAGTTCATGGATCAACCTTTGTGAAAAAGAAGTGCACTTTAGCATACTTTTAAAAAGAGTATTTATTATGGAAATAAATAAGACACTTATTCAACGAATATACTTATTTGTGAACTGAATGTAATGTTTTCAGACACATAATTGCATGCTATTTACAATAAGGCACTACCAGAACAATAAAGTACTACAGTTTAAATATATGCAGTTAGTAGAACTTTAGAGTTCTTTTTTGACCCACCTAAGTAGGAGTTAAGTACATCTTTATGTGTATTTTCAGATATATTTCAATTGTCTTTGAAGGTTAAAGTGGACTGCTGAATAATGTACTAAAAAGTATTTATGGTAAACTTAAATATACTTCAATGTCTTTCTGTTTAAACTTGTATGTCGTGGATTTAAATATATTTGTATTACACATTTGTAATGATTAAGTTGAATTTCACTGAATACATTTAAAATATATTAACTTTAAATATAATATAATATAAAATAACACACTACAGTTAAAATTATAATCAAGTACTTTATAACTTTATATCAATATACTTTATTTACTATGTTTGTCAACACATGGCACACGAATATTGAAACAATAATATGACCTTTAAAGTAAAACTTTTGATAGATTAAGTGTGTTAATAAGCAGTCACCTAAGCATACTCTTTTAAGTACATTTAAGTGCCTTTTATTTTGATAATATTATATTATCTGCAAGCAGTGTTTAAGTTACTCTAAAAAAGTCATTAATTCCATCTTTAACAGTGTAATTAGATTACTGTACTAGATACTCTCTGTGAAAAGTATTGCATTACTTACTAATTACTTCTAAAATCCCATATCAACCTCGACCAGTTGAACAATACAAGAATAGATGTAAAACTGCTATTTTAATTATTTCAAATAAATAATATAAAAATGCCTTAATTATTCTTGAACTGACCAAAGTATTTAGAGGGAGAAGGTTACATCAAAATGTTATGTCCGATGTTAAAATGTATGTTTTTAATGTTAAATATAGAATGTTAATGTTGTATATAGAATTGTTAAATAGTCTAATACAGTATTGCAATTACATCAGAAGTAACTGTAATTAAATAACAGAAAAATTAAGAATAATAATCCCTTACTTTATTTTTTCAAGGGAAAATAACTAAATTGCTGTAAATAATTACTTGGTAATGCATTACACGCAACCCTGTCAGCAAGTACAGTTTACAAATATTACAATTTAAAGTACACAACAAGTGTGCATTCAATACAATAAAGCACACTTATTTTTCACAAGAGAATGCTTGTGGGCTTTGAACCTACAACCTTCAATGACTCAAATGTGACCCTCAGTCTATATTCAGGCTTCAGCGGTGTCATGTAACCCACAGGAACTTCCGCACCACTGCAGGCTTTGTGAGTTTTGGACTCGTTCTCACCAGTATGTCGAGGCAAGCAGCCTTCAGCAGTGTGATCTGGTCTGCGATGGTGAGGGTGGTGAATCCCGGCAGCTGTTTGGCGAACTCCACCGTCTTTATGATGCACTTTGTGGAGAGCTCGCTGAACTTATCCCACAGATCCACGTCCAGTGCCACGCGCCGCTCTGAGCTGTTACTCTATACACAGACGGGGACAAAATTCAGGTAGACTAGAATGCTATGGTAAATGTTTAATGGCAGCATCAATAATGGCTGAAAGTCTGGCCATTAGCTTTGGTGAAGTCTGCTTGTAAACACAGGAGCAGAATCAGCACAGGGTTCTGGGAGTTATTGACAAACCGAGACACATATCTGTAGTTACAGCATTGATTCATCAGTCAGTGTCAGCTCATTAGTTAAAAACACAACACAATGAGGTCATTTCCTCACATATGGATTGTGAAGTAGTCAAACAGCCACAGTACATGTAATCCAATGATTTTACTAGGGTTATATTTATCATGCTTCCAAGGCATTTCTTAGGATATTGCTTATTTATTTTAATCTAAAGAACCATAATTTCAACTAGAGTTGCAAGATGGATCATTAAACGATCTCAATTTTGATGCAATCTTATTCCTAAACGACAATTCGCCTGTGTCTAATAAACCTTTGATAAGTAGCTGTGATGTTCAAATATTTGTAAAGTAACTGGAGCAATTAACATTTTGTCCGAACCTTTAGTAAATTACATGTTATTTTGTTTAGTTGTCTATTCAGAATACTGGAAGAATTGTGATCTCTATTTAAAACCAAAAAATTGGTATTCTCAATTTCTTCAGAATCGTGCAGCTCTAATGTCAACTAAAGAATGTTGTTTTGTTTTGGTTCAAAATGTACAATGTAAAAAGTTAAATACAGTAAAAATCTAGTTTAAAATACTAAATGGAGTCGGCGACAATAGCCTTGTGGCAGCACGTGACATATAGTGTTGTTGCGCTTCAGGCGACCCAAGTCCCAGTCGCAGACCTTTCCCGATCCCGTCCCCCACCTCGCTTACTGTCCAATTTATACTATCCTATCATAATAAAGGCAAAAATCGCTATATATATATATATCTATATATATATATATATATATATATATATATATATATATATATATATATATATATATATATATCTATATATATATATCTAGAGAGATATATCTAAATACTAAATAAAGTTTAAAAAAAAGTGAACTGGCATTTGTGATGAGCAAAGAACAAAAATTAAGTAAAAACGATTTTTTTCATTTCTTATTACAATAATAAAAGTGTATTGTAAAATAATAATAATGATGTCTTTGCTTTCAAAAGTTAAAACAGTAAAACTTTTATTTTGGCGGAACCAGCATGATAGACCTTAAAATAAATTACAAAATTACAATTCAACAGGAACCAACACTGTTTGGTTATCAACATTCTTAAAAAAAAAAAAAAAAAAAAATGTTCCGCAGAAAAAAATAGGGTGAGGGTGAGTAAATTATGACAGAATTTTTATTTTTGGGTGGAATTTCCCTTCTCTTCTCTATCCATTCTCAAAACCCTCTCTTTTGCTGACAACAGATTTATAAACAATTCTCATTACAAACTTGGGAATATGTGTGTTGTGAACAAATCCTAGTGAACATTCAGTATATCAGGCCGGCCTCACACACTCTTACCGTGGTGTATTTGCCGAGTTGACACAGCGAGGGGAAGGTCTCTTTGTGGGCTTTCCTGACTCTGTCAATCATCTGCTCTGTGTCTGGGCTCAGCGTGTAGCTCTCTGTGCATTCTTGCTTTTTATCTTCTTTCTTCTTCTTATTCCTGTCGTTCCTTACCGCTGCACAGAGAGAAAGACAACAAAGTTCAGTGCTGACTGTACAGATTCCTGAATGGCTAGGCCAAGTGAAAATCCACCAAGCTGTTATGAAATGAATACAAGTTCTAATTGTATGAGCTGCTTTTGAAGCTGTTGTAATATAGATAATATATGCACAGCTGTGACAACACAATAGTTGAATTCTGTAGTCAAGCAGCTCCCCTAAACAACTGACTGATGACCTATAAAAGGGAATCAAAATTGATTCTATTTTTTAATGCATGTTCATATTGAGCATGATTCATCAGTGCACATTTACGCCCAAATAAATAAAATCAATAAATAAAGTCTGTCCTCCTCCTCCTCTTTCTACTTCTACTTCATAGTAATAATAACAATACTAATATACAGCATGTAATAATATTGTTATACAAAATGATAATTTCTTACAAAATACAATTGTTTCAGAGTAGATGACATTCATAATGTACTAATAAGAATTAGTAACCTAATATATAAAATCTAAGAATAATAATTAAAAAAGTTAAATAGAATATTTAAATTAATATTTATTTTTTACTAAATAGAATATTTTTTCATCAAATTATAATAGCTTCTTAATGATATCATGAATGAATCATCAAGTTTGCCATCACAGTGAGATATGTGGCCGTGTCATTTCAGTATGTAATGAAGTGGGCAGAAGAGCAAAGATCTCAAGAAGACGGTTAGGAAAGAATGAGGGATGAAAGGGTCAAGAAAAAGAAAAAAACTTGTATGAGTAGCAGTGAAAAGGCTGTTTGAGATGCAGTGAGCGGAAGTAATGGAGTGAGATGAGACAGACAGATAGAGGAAATGTGTTAAAGCCAACACATCACATCTGTGAAGACAAACCATGAGCGGAGGAAAGGCGAGAAAAAAAAAGTGTTAAGGAGAAAAAATAGGACAAGAATCAGAAATGCAATCACACCCCCTCCATCAGTACCATCTCTCTCTCTCTCTCTCTCTCTCTCTCTCTCTCTCTCTCTCTCTCTCTCTCTCTCTCTCTCTCTCTCTCTCTCTCTCTCTCTCTCTCTTTCTCTCTCTCTCTCTCTCCCTCTCTCTCTGCAGGGTGTGTGTTTGTAGTTTGATGAATAGAGCAGGTGGATGAAGTCGTACATAATGCTGATAGATCACCACAGGTTTCATTAGACCCAGAGCTAATCTAATCTCATTATATGACACACACACACACACACTGTAATGCCATGGTATTATTTTCTCTCCAATCTCTGCTAACGCTCGGACCCTTGCTGCATCCCTCTCTCAGGCCTCTGGAGATGCGGAATTAATTCCTAAATAAAAGTGAGCTATCTTAACGTGCCTACATTAGCCCCAATGACAGATTGGCACAGCGATCATAAGCCGCAAAACACAATTTAATGAAGTCATTAAAGAACTATTAGCCTGGCTGCGCCATCACTCACGCACAAGCATTAGAGAGACCTGCAGAGAGAAAGAGAGAGAGAGAGAGAGAGATCGGGAAACAGGTCTTACTCCAGCAGTATGATGAGTATTTTGTGTGTGTCTGGAAAGGTGATTTTTACACACCGGAATATCTGACGATATGGCCAGAAATATGCTGACGAATAGAAACATGGCCAGAAATGTGATCTAAGCAAGTATGCAAACGCCAGCTGCACAGTTCTGTTATATATACTTAGCATACATTATTGCGTCGCTCTAGCGGTAACAAACGCATGGGGCCCATAGAGTTTTATGGCTATTAAAACTGATGTAAGTAACTTGAGTTGCATTATGAACTGTGCTTTGACACATTGCAGACTAAAACAATGTATGAAATTGAACTTGAGTGGCTACGTTCAAGCACTTGCATAGACTTTAGGGCCTGTGTATTGTGATAAAATCGCAGCTGGAAAAAATACACGCAAAAACATGGCTGATGGGGTGGAAATATCAGTTCTGAGAACTAATTCATTTGCTAAATGATACTTTGTAAAAAATGATCGTGATTTTAACGGTAAATGACTGTAAAAATGCTACAGTGAAAAACTGTTAATGGGTTAACAGAAGGTTTCAGTACTATATATGGTGAATAACTGTGATAGATCTAACAGTACATTTAATGTAATTTTACAGTTTTTGGAAGTCATTGTAATCTACAGTTGAAAAATGTAAATTGACATTACCACAATTCTCTGTGTGACACTTCACATTTGATATATTTTTGTTGAAATAACTGTTTCTTCATAGTTTTTCTTAGTTTTTTTTTTTCTAATCAGTTATGTACATTAGGGTTTTATGTTACATTTAATGTTGTTAAATTAATGTTTATTGCATTTATAAAATGTCATGTGTGTTACCATGATGGTGTTTAATGTTTGTGTGAATGACACTGTGCAACTTCTATATATTACTACTAACTTTCATGTGGAAAAGTTGTTTGTGATGAGCTTTGATTCATCATGTGACTCTCATCACCACTGTGATTGGTGGTTGTCAGTGTTTTACAATGGTACAAAACAGATATTAGTACTTCAATAGGTCGGTAAAACTTCATTTTATCAGATAATGAAATAAAAAAAATGTAACTGTAAATTAAGTCTGTAAAACCTAAAATGTTGCTACCGTATTTTTTCATGGTAGATTTCTGGCAACCACAGCTGGCGTTTTTTACAGTAAATTTAACTGATTTTTTTTACAGTGTACAATTCGACATGGAATCATGATTCAAATCAAAATGTTTGGTACGGTTCATTATCATTTTCAAAATATGCTGAAGTATGATTTCAGCGATGCAGAAAATGTGGATAACGATATGGACTAGTGTCTGTGAATATTATACAGCAAAAAGGCTTAAAATACAAAGTCTGGATGTTCCGCGTTTCTGTGTGAATGAGTGATACAGTTTCATCTACTGCACATTCTAAAGCATGGTTGACGATTAAGTATTCCTACTTAAAGCATTATAACATAATTTTAGTGAAAAATTAAATGAATGAAAATGCAAATTCACTCCCTGACAGTAGGTGGCGCTTACTGAGGTGATCCTGGTACACAAAGCAGAGGAAATAAAGGAAGCAGAGATGTATCAACATAGTTATTTTCAAATAGCAGTTTAACCTAAATCCAATCATATTCAGATTTTTGTATTCCAATTAGAGCTGAAACGTCTCATTGACGTAACGTGTGATTATGATGACGTAAATATGATCATTTGCACTAGAGAACTATGCCACATCAAATATTGTGAGAGCTACTGAACCATATGAATCGCAATAAATGCTAATCATAAGGGGTTTTCTTCTGATATTCATTGTTGCTGGTAACACTTTATAATAAGTATAGTGTAATAAAGTATTTACAAATAATTTGAAAATAGTTAATTAATAGTTAATAAACTGTAGGTAATACATTAATAGACTATATAGTGGGTTCTTTATTCATTGTCACTGTAATTAACACAGTGTTATTGTTTAATTAGCTCATATGTAAAGAGTTAGATAATGCTTTGTTAAAAACATATTAACTGTAAATAGTTATAACTTTAAATTAGGTTACGGAAAATGGGAAAATGACATTAAGTGCTTAAAACCAACCTTTATTAGACATTAATCATTGATTAATTATTATAAAGTGTTAACAAAATGTTTATGGCTCCACATTTTTATGACAAACATTTGTCTTGGTGTGAGAAGGCCTTAACACACACATATGTCTGTTTCAGGGTGTGTGTGAGTGTGTTGCATGAGGTTCTTGACAGGAATAATTTGAGAGGAGAAAATTAAATCGCTGGCAGATCGTCCATCATAAAGATGAAATTCAATGAAAGGATAAAAATGTCAATGTTTCCTCCCTCCGCTCCCACTCTCTGAACTCCTCCTTTTTCACAATCTCTACTCCTCCTCAGCAGCAGCAGCAAATGAGCTGTGAGTCTAATGCATTTGGAGCAGAGCGAACCCAGCATGCTGTGCTGAAAATCAATGCGTGTGTGTGTGTGTGTGTGTTTTATTACAGATGTTTTGTGCGTTCAAATGTATGCAGGAAGTGAAGTGTGAAAGTGCCGCTGTGCATCATTTTCTAAATGTACTGTGAGTCAAGAGGTGTGAATTCATAAGAACTCACTTTAATGAAACAAGTGTGGGTTGTCATTGTGACTGATTTAATGGGTCATCTGCACCCTCGCCATGATGCTTGCTAGAGGCCCATGTGCCGGATCTGTCAGACTGGCCCATGACATTAACCTCGACATGCACATGATCTCTGAAAGAATTACATGAAACCTGTCAACAACAAATATCGGTACTATTGTTTTTTTTTCTTTCTCAATATATAATAGTATCAACAGTGATCGCATTCACATGAAATATTAAAAACTTGCTTATCCAGTAAAATGATGTATTCAATTAAAAGAGTTTTCTTGATTTTGTGTTATATTCTGTGATTGCAGAATCAAAAATCCTGGAGGGACTGATAGAAATGAAATGAGAATTATGAGGAAACCGGTAAAAGAAAAATAAAGTCATACATTTATGTAATATATAATTTCAAGCGATGTCAAATTATTAAAATCTTGAATTTAATTAAATCAATATTTATAGCACAGTCAAATTGACGAATTTGAGTAAAATGAACTAAATTAGCTAAGTTGTTCATTAAAAAATTAACAAAATATTAACAAACTTTTAATTTAATTTCTTTTAATTTCTATTAATTTGCTTTTGGGGTTAAACGAGATCCAGATATGCCACCTGGATATACACACACCCAATGATCAGATCTGACATGGTATTGGATTGTTCCTCTCCCCCCATAAAAACACACCATTTGTGTCTCTTTCTGCAGTGGAGACTCACGTCCACTTGATGGTGAGAGTGTTTTAGATCGGTCTCGATGATTTCTGAACAAACACACTGACACATTCACAACTTTTGCCGCAGACATGTGAGACAGTGAGAGTGTGTGTATTTTCACACCTCTCCCAATTAACTTCTCAATTCTGACAGTGCCTAGCAGAGACGTGTGCTCGTACAGCCAGAGGGAGGCATGGTTATGATTATGTGTGTGTGTGTTTTGGCAAGAGTACTTCAGCTGTGGAGGGAGCATTTGTGATGCATCACTCACATTCTTTGGACATCCCCACTTCCAGGCACTTCTGCAGCCGGCAGTATTGACAGCGGTTGCGGGTGACTTTGTTGATGATGCAGTTCTTCTCTCTGTGGCACGTGTAGACCATGTTCTTCTGAATACTTCGCCTGAAAAAACCCTAAACACAAACAACACAATGAGGACAGTGACAGAATTCAAGAGATGCCAGAAAACTCAAGTCATGTGTGAAAACAAATAGATTTGTACTTCCACATGGTGCTTCCTAGTACAAAACCCAGAGATAATAAAGTTAGGTGTTGTTGGTGCGTGTAAAGACATTGAATGTGGTGGCTAAAGCGTTCTGAGTGGTGATTGATTGGTTTTTAGGATGTTGCTTAGTGACCAAAATCAAAAAGTTAAAAAAAGCCAACCCTTCTGTCTCTAAACTCCTTCAGTTGATTGGAATTGTTGCCTTTTTTATCCAATTTTAGGCCAATTCTACAGAAATGAGGATATTTTAATGAATTATGAGAGATTAGATTAGAGAAGTCGGCTCCAACTAAACTTTTAAGTGTCAAAAAGTTCATAGAGAGATTGTACAAGTAATCCATATACTTCAAGCGGTCTAGTCTCCTGAAAAAACATGATCGCTTTATATTCACAGGCTTTTATTCACATCTAAACATTAATCAACACAACAAACACAGTAAACGGAAGCTCAAACGTGCTTGCTTTGACATCCATTTCTGGGCAAACTAACCCAGAGTATACTTCAGTTTTGACGCTTAGCATAAGCCACAACCGAGCATAGGCCTGCAAAGTAGACTCCATTTGATGGTGTGCGGGAACAAAGGTGCTCGACACACACATCATAACAGAAACTTTCATCCTTGATCAGTGGCTGAACTATTTTTTTTCCAACTATTTTTATTTATTTCCTGTCACTTGAAACTTGCAGTGTAGCTATCTAGTAACTTTACCACATAAAAAGTTGAAATAATGAGTAGCTTGACAAAGAAGTAGTTAGCCACACATCAAGTTACTAACTACACTAAGTTTCGGTCCTACTTTATTAGGAGTCTTTGAAAGCAGAAATAACATGTTTGACATTGCTGGTGTTTCTGACGACACAATCTACCTTATAACCAATCATGTCAACGTGTGATCATCAACAAGTGGATCTCTGAGCTGGTGCGAGTGAGTGGAGGCGGGGCTCATTTGCATATTCATAGAACCGCCTATACTAAATGAGGCAAGGGTGTAGAGCTACATTGAAGCTATTTTAAGGCATGAATAAAAAAAAATTCATGGAAAAAACAAAGTGATCAAAGATGAGTTTTCAGGGATAAAATGATTGACTACAGAGGGACTTTAAAGATACTTAATATAAAGGGGGTCCCAAGTTTCTAACAAAACAATAAATGGCTAACTTCACTAAAGCTAATGAAGGGAGTTATTTATTTTCAATTCTAAAAAAATTGCAAATCACAGTTTTTCAGTTGAGGCGGCTTAGCGCTCAGCGTGAAATAGATGCTCAGTGCCTCGTGACGCTGCTGGCGTTTTAAAAACACGGCACTCCCATTGGAAACAGTTGGAAAAATTCGCTAGCCTATGGGAAAATGCTTTGGTGGACACATGGCCTTAAAGTGAGATATCAAGACGAACCGCATCTTTCATTGTTCTTTAAATTGAACCATCTAATGTACCATCTGATATATTGCTATAATGAAAAGGATTTGAGAGAAAGACATTATGGAACAGCGCCTTTGATTATTATTATTGCTGGCGGGGGGAGGCTTCCCAGAAAATTATTCACCTGCTTTATTTAGAAAACATGACTACTAAGCTAAATAAGTACTTGCTACCTTTGGATCCAGCACATGTTGTGTGGGTGAATGAGAGTTGGCCGAGTCTCTCACCTTGCAGCCCTCACAGGCACTGACGCCATAGTGATACCCTGAAGATTTGTCCTGACACACAAAGCAGGGCTTATAGACGCGAGGAGGAGGGGGCGGAGAGGGTGGGCTCGGGACGATCTCCTCTGAACTCGTACTCTGGGTCTCGATTGCTGTGAAAGAGAGACAGTTTATGGGTCAATGACTTGACATTGATATATTCATACAGACTGTGACGCTAATACACTTTTCTATAATGAACATCATGTTCATTTCTGAACTAAAATTTATTTTAATAATTTTTGTCAAACATGGAATCAATATAATAAAACTTGTCTCTATAGTTTTTTCAAAACCATATAAAACCAGAAACTCAATTTCAAAGCATGATGAATAAAGGAAACTTTCCTATTTATCTAGGAGGAATCCCTAACTCTGATCCACTGCAGTGTGTGATTGGGAACATTACAAGCAAGATCGAAGACAGACGTCCTGAACCAACTCCTCTAGAGGAACTGCGCTTCTGTCAGAGAGACACAGATGACCTGAGCATACTGATGATGGAACGCATTCGTGTTTATGATAATTAGCCAGCCATAACACATCAAAACAAGAGATGAACACTGTTAAACATTGTTCAAACCACTGATGGGAGGGAGAACAGATTCTAGATGTGTTTCCTGCAGTGTCAGCAGTTCCAAACACAACCATCTTTTGCATTATTAGTAGTAGTAATAATAATAATAATAAGTAATAAATAATAATGATAGTGTTCTCAACAGGATACAATGTGTGCATTTATGTTTAGAAAAGGTGGAGAGTGTATCTGAGGTGAAAGTATGTGGTTGCTTCTCTGGCTGGTTTGGCTGCAATGTCCTTCCCGTGTGTGTGTGTGTGTGTGTGTGTGTGTGTGTGTGTGTGTGTGTGTGTGTGTGTGTGTGTGCTTGCGTGCGTGCGCGTGAGCAACTCAACTTGTGAGCTGAAGTTAAATTTAGAACTCTTATTTACACACCACTGCTGTCAGCCCCGCCGGGCACATCACACACACAGAATGACTGCAGACGCATATCTGAAACAGCATCCATACACACACAAACACCAGCACACACACTCTCTGTCAGAGCGCATGTTCCCGCCCGTCTCTCTGTGGGCAGGAAATACTCAGAGAGACGTCCTGGAACAGACTGACGGAATGAACGGCTGACTCAGCCGTGGACACACAGAGTATAAGAACGAGAGCAGGAAGGAATTGGAGAGAATGGAGGAGAAAATCAAACAGCTGGAGTTCAAACATGTGGCTATGACAGCCAAGATAAGCACACACACACAGAGCCACATCGTTGGGCAAAACATCCGGGATGAACGAAGAGCTAAACACATGGGGTTTGTTTTGAGTGGACAAATTGAGTGTATCATTACCTATGCATGAAAAGAGAAGAGTCCATTCAAACATTTTCTTTGCTTTTCTAATGTATATCCAGATGAAACTTCTTCTCGAAAAAGAAAAAATATAGGGCAGGAATTGATTGGATCATTAGAGGGTTGAGGTTTGCTGTTTCTGTGATCTAATGTGATTGACAGGTTGACCCGCCCTGGAGTCGATGACATCATCAGAGAATTGATGTTGTTGCAAGAGAGAGAGGAAGTTATTTTGATTAAAGAATACGAGGGATAAAAATGAATACAAATAAAATAATGATGTGCATGGATAAATCATTAATAATAAATACTGCAATATTCCATAAAAACAAGAATTGTCAATTTCGATTTCATGGTGACTTTAATTTCAAAGACATTAGCATTAATCCTTTCCTTAAGTTGCGGACACATTAGCGAAATTTCAGTGACATTTTTCAGGCAAAAAAGTTGCATTGTCGATTGTCAACCAAGCAGCTTTTTTGTTGGGCTGTGCGGCAAATTCACGCGACCAACTCATTTACATAAGCAAAATCTGCTAAATCTTTTTTCACCCTCACGCGAAACTCCCGGTTGTCCAGATTATTACTGATATGACTGGATTTTGAAATTTCACTGAGCAATGGTCACCGTGACCGCACATTTAGGATGGGATTAAAGTGGGTGGACCAAAATTAAAATAATCAAGATTGCTTACATTTTCTGAAGAAATTGTGCAAAACTCGCCATCACAGTGCTAAGTGCATTCAGCTCCGATACTGTCATTCTTTACCAGATCAGGTATCTTTCAGACCGATCCAAATCCAGTATGGTGCGTACTATTCGGTGTTATTGTTAAGCCCCACAAAAGGCCAAAAACATTATAAATCACCTTAAAGTTTTTGTGCACTACATTCCAAGTCTTCTGACGCCATTTAATAGCTTAATGTGACGTACAGATGAACATATAAGTTGTTAAATCAAAGTAGTTAAAGCCTGTCTGTTATTTTCCATTCACCATTCAAACAGCGCCTTGCGTTTGGTTACGACAGTCGGCACGGTAAAACGCTCTTCAAGATCATTCAATATTCCCATTATTATCCTTGATTTGTAGATAAAAGTCTGTGGTTTTGCATTAGAGGACTTTTATCTTGCTAGAGTTTATTGCTGTTGCTGAATCATGTGACTTGCTACCGGACGTCTGTTAAATCATAAAACTGGTGTAGAGAGAACTCTGAATTGTTTAAAATTGTTAAAAGAAAAGGCTCAGTAAACTGTTGCATAGACATAACACGCTACGCATCAATATCTCTTCCCCGTAATGCACACACATCTCTACCCCACGCTCTTGCTGCTGAATTATCCAAAAAAGACAATATCAACAACAACAATCCAAAAAAAAAGTCAAGAAACCAATTCTAAGAAGTTCGTAAAAATGTTCTTAAGTGCAATTGTTTTATTTCTTAAGTGAAATTCTTATGAATTCTTAAGTGATTCTCAAAAATGTTCTTCAGTATACCTTCTGATGTTCATTCATGTTTATTTCATGCTATAACTAGTATTAAAGTGAAAGAGATGACAGGATTGCTCGAACTGAAGTGGCTACAGCAATGTCGCACCACATTAAAGACTGTTAACACAACATTGTTCGATTGTGTT
The DNA here is from genome assembly GCA_030578275.1 of Meda fulgida. Taxonomy (NCBI): domain Eukaryota; kingdom Metazoa; phylum Chordata; class Actinopteri; order Cypriniformes; family Leuciscidae; genus Meda; species Meda fulgida. Next base: position 24,731,220 of record CM060627.1, read on the forward strand.
ATGAAATTGAATTTTTTTTTCTTAAGAAGAACATGACAGATTTGGGTGTTATCTGATTGTATGACGATTCATGCTGAAGACTCGCTGATCAACGATTGCTCTGCCAGCAGATTATAATAATACCATCTATAATAATGACAGATTATAATAACCATAATAATATTAATATGCGAACACACTATTTTCATTCCGACTGGCTTGACAGGAGTTCAGCACTTGCGATTACACGTTTTATGCTCTGTGTATTTTAAGTGTATTTTGTGTGGAATGCTGCAGAAAATGATGTTAAATTATAAAAATATAAACTAGAGTTGCTACTGAATTTGTATTTAGTAAAAAGTCATATTGGTGTCACTTCAGAATACTCATGCGCAGTAATATCTATTACATGTAGCTACTGTTATCTTATTTTAAACAACCTTGTTTTTAAATTCAAATATTTAACTTTAAGAGGACATTTACAATGGTTTTAAGGACATTCTTGTCAGGAAGTCAGTTTTTTTCATTAGAACAATCTTAAGAAAAAAGATAAGAACATTCTTAAGAAATGTTTTTTTTTGGGGGGGGGGGGGGGGATACAAAATATAAGTAGAAAATAAGAAGAAAACAGCAGTAACAAATAATTTAATTCTTCAGACGTTTTGTATATCAGTTAGCCGATTAGCTGATTTTAATTTTTGAATATCTTTGATGAACTTCTTTCCTATTTGCAAATATTGGAGGCAGCCTGTGGGATAAACTCTCATGGCTTTGACAATGCCCACGGAGGTTCAGAAGAACTAACAAATCGCTATCCTGCTCAGTTGCAGGTTTTTCTGTTTTTCAGTCAAACTGTGGCTAATGACTAATAACATAAGACAGAAGATATCAACTTTTCCCATGCCGTCACAATCTTCTACTCCAGTTTACAGGCAGTCCCGCCCAAACCCATGCATTGGCCAAGTCAAATGTTGATATGTCAGTCATTTAAAAGCAAACAGAACAATGTTTTGATAGCATTACAGAGAGTGTAAAACCTATGAATGGCCAGAATCATATTTTATAACACGATAGCATTCCTTTGTGGGGATGTTGAAAATGTAACATGCCGAAAACAACACACACACACACACACACAAACACAAAGTCAAATTCAGTCTGACACTAAACAGCAGAAGTACAATTAAATTTTTATGGGGATTAAACAAAGTCTTGCTCCCCAAATTCACCAAATTTAGATTGTGAAGCAGGAAACCACTGTTGGATATGATGTGATTTGGCATGAAAAAAAAACAAAAAAAAAACACACACAACAGGTATAGCTAGAATACATAGGACATGATTTTGGTGTCCCCCTTTGTGTTGTGTTATATACCCCAATTTGGTGCCACTCCATAATAGTGTGGACACTACAAAGAGGACACCCACTACCTCAGAGAGACAGGCAGAGAAAGACGAATGAGGTGAGACAGGGATAAATTGAATGAGAGAATTCTGTGTGTGTGTGTTTGTGTGTTGTAGTGTTTATGTCAGTCTGTTCTCTCATGTCTACTGAAGTACACAGAGAACACACCACATTAGTGCTCAATAGCAACCCTTCTTCTGTCTCTCTCTCCATCTCTTTGTGTCTTGCTCCTTGTTTTTCTCCGTATGCAAGCTTCTGATTTTTTTTGTGAATCCCTTTTTAATCATCTTGTTTTTCACGCTAACCTTTTATGCCTTGCAATTTCTGTTACTAAGAAAATCATTCAGAGATGCAATCTAGGCCCTACTCCAGAAATAATTCTTCAGACTGCTGCTATAGTGTCAGACTGCTTACAGATGACCTTTCCATCCCGATATTATAAACCCCAAATATTTAGAGATAACTAATGCAGAGTATACAGGTATTTTACTGCATCTACTGTGCTTGCAAACTCTTTTATTGAGGAACAATGCCATGAACATTGTTGCCCTAAATCCAGTAATTACACCATATGTTTTTTTTAAAGTGCTCATTTTAACAGTTTCATAACTTATAAACAAACATAAAAGCTATATTTTTTCAAACTTTAAGTCTATGAAAATGTTCCGAATAACAAACTAACATAATATATACTTCTGGAGTATAGGCTATAGTATGTAATTGTATCCCCATAATGCACTATGCTAAAATTTAGCTTTTACATAAAGTTATCATTAACTTTTTTATTAGTCAAGTCATCTTCATTTATATAGAGCTTTTAACAATGTAGACTGTTTCAAAGCGGCTTTACAAAGATAAACATATAATTTAAGGTAACAGAGATTGTTTTGGCTTTATAGCGGTTCTTGAATAATGTTATTTTCCAGCTAAAGTTAGTTTTGATTGATTCACTTCCGTCGAAATTATCATGTTATTAAATTAGGGGCCGCTAAGACAACGCTGACTTTAAACAGACTTTAACGCGAACCTGTTATAAACGCTGATGGCGTTCACATGCACATTAAGAATTGATTCTATAGTTATGTGTGTTTGAATATATGTGCGCAGGTTTGTAATTCCCTACAAACCATGCCTAAACAAACTACTTGTCTTGCCTATAAATTTTGATACCGAATTTTATTCTATCACTTCGGGGTAGGTATTAGAGATACACTGAACTATTTTTTTTTTCATAATAATCAATCAATGAATTAATTAATTAAATGTATTTAATAATCAACACTCAAATAAAAACTATATGTTTCTTTCAACAAACCTTCTGATGTTCATTCAGGTTTATTTCGTGCTATATCTCTTTTCTTTTTCTTCCCATGCCTCGGTTTGTGTTGGTCGGCCCCGGTCAAAGACCAAAAAAAAACACACTCAAGTGTACAACCCTTTCCAGGAGAAAGAGATGACAGGACTGACGCTCGGACTGAAGTGGCTACAGCAATGTCGCACCACATTAAAGACCGTAAACACAACATTGTTCAATTGTTTTATTAAATCGACAGAATTTGAAAGCTCAGACTTTGTTTCATATCAAAAGTTGCAAAGCACAATGCTTATTGTGATTATTGAATGGCAGGCATGTTAAAACATTGTTTAGTGAAGTCTTGTTCACACATAAACTGAAAACAGCATAGACTAAAAGATCTTAGTTCATCAAAATAAAGCTTGATTCAAAGAGAGAAAATCGGTATACCCCAGCCCTACAGCGTCCACACAGCTGGCATGTTTACCTGCTGTAGCTTATCCACGTTGTGTTCATGAAATAGACACTTTCGTAGTCAAATCCGCCATCCAGCAATTAAATGTCACCATTTTCGGTCAATGCTTTTGGCCCTCCAAAACCGTTTAGGCCGAAATAGAAAACCGAATATTTTCAGTTGAATCTCTACATTTTATTTCCCAAATAAAAGCTAGACTCTCTCACTAGCTAAATATGATGCAAAGAAATCTAATATATCTGGAGAAAGCTATCCGTTAACATTAGCATTCATCTTAATTGCTATAACTTGGCTTGAAGATGTAACATTTCAACATTTAAGAGTGTCATATTCCACCATTTAATTAAAAACATCCCAAGAGGTCTGGGCTAAGCTCTGAATACACACTGACCCTATAACGGCCCGTCTCTCTCTCCGTCTATCTGTCTATCTCTAGGTTCAAGCTGAGGTTACATTCCTAATGTTCTGACAACCAACAAACACTGTAACTCAACCAGTCCATCTCTCCTCCTAGGTCTCTCTGTTCATCTTTAGGAGCCTTTAACTCCTCTTTCCTGACAGACAATATGTCTCCCTTTCTCTCTGTGCCTGCTGTAATCACCCGTTTATTCATCTATGGGTTCAGGTCTGGGTCTGGGCTTGTTTAGCTCTCATTACGAGCGGCTCAAAGGGCGCTGGGAGAGGACGGGAGGGGGTATTAATCAGATTTGGGTTGGTTAAGCCCAGCTTAAGTGTGTTAGCAGGGTAGAGACAGGCCCTATGGGAGAGCAGTCACACACACACACATACACACACTTATCTCACTATTAGATTATGCACTGCCTTGCAGTGACAGAGTGTTTTGAATGTGAGGACCCAAGGCATTTCTTTTTTGAGCTGATCAAAATCCAACATCAACCAAGACAAACAGTTCCCAACTTGACTGGGTCAACAAGTGGTACGTCTGTTCCATTCTATTTATGACAAACCAAAACTAATTAACTACCGCCCTGAAAATCAATAGTCAAACATCACATGTACTCTAGAGATACGCTACTTAAAATAGCAACCATGTTACTGGGTAGAAACCGTAACTAACACGACAACAGTCAATGACATATTTCACAATAGCTTTTATAGTTGGTTATTTCTTTAAGAAACTTCAGTCACAAGGGTTGCGTTGTTTAAAATAATCATTTAGAAAAATTTGTTGTCAGTTTAGCTGTGTGATATTTAGGGCTGGGTATCGTTCAAAAAATGTCGATACCGATACAGTTTGACTCATGCTCCTTAGCCAGTGCACAAAGGAACCAAAAAAAGCACAAAGGAACAAAATGTAACCAACATCATGCATCAGTGCAAATTGATTTAATAAAGTTTCAGTGCAATATTATTTTTGCTTTGGTTCTGATTAATTTGGTTCGGAAAAGAGATAAAAGCCTGCCCACAATTAAAAATTGACTGGTTGACCTTTGTGAGGCACACACGCACACTAGCACACACACGCAAGGTCTTTCGCTCCCTCTCTCTGACGTGTGTGCACTACGCATGTGCGCTTTTGCGTGCTCTCTCTAGATTCTGGGAGATTTTAACTCATTTGATGGCATCAGGGAGACTCCTGGAACTTCCGGGAGACTTCCTTTTGGGATGTCTGCAAATACTGCATTGCGCGCATCGGGCCTGGAGAAATGTAGCCACACTTTTGATCTTTGACTTTTCCACATATTTAGGGGGTTGGGACGCTTAACGTTACACACTTCACGTGCATCTATGGGGATTGGGACTCGGACTAGATCTGATGGCTGAGTGCGGGCATAAGGTACTCGTGTGTGCGCGGGTTTCTGGAGAATAAAACGATTCGCAGGACTCCCGCAGAATGGTTGGGACGCTTACAGACTTCTCATGAGCCACGTCTCTGGGCATAACCGCGTAAACTATTGTTAGTGATTATTGGCTCACTGACGTTGACGAGTTAACCCCTCAGGTATCGAAATCTGGTACCGAACAACAAGTCATTTTTCAATACTCGATAGTATCGAGGCAATTCGGTCGGTACCTAAAAAGTATCGAACTCGGTACCCAGCCCTAGTGATATTACATATCAGATATTTCACAATACATACACAGTGATTTTGCTGGTTAAGCTCTTTAGGAAACTTAAAGGCCAAATAAAATCCTTCCTGGTCTCGTTGACAGAGATGTGTAACGATAAAAAGACGAGGCTCTTTAGGTTGGGTGGAATCTGCGATCTCTGACACAGTTTATTTGCTGGGTTCCATGGCTGTGTTTTCCGCCAACTGGCATCCCAGGTTGTTGAAATACTATTGGGTACATTAGCAGTGGGCGGGACCATACAGACCAAAACAAAAACAGACATTCCAACACAGAACGCACATTTCAAAGTAAAATAACTGGCTAACATATTATGGCATTTTAATCCTTTACTACAGTCTAGAACTTTTAAAAAACCCAAGTCATCGTTTGTCCATGGTCTTGTGTTAATGCTTAATGCTGGTGTTTCCTGTAATTGTTCCTTGTGTTTATTAAATGTGATTTCACAGTTCATGCGTCAAGCCTCTTGAATCTAGATTATCAAGTCAAGCCAGCGCATGACAAGTACTTAAGTATTTAAACTGATTTGAACTTCAGTAGCAAAGATAGCAATAGCTGGAAGCTCAATTCATTCCCATGGATCAGTTCAAATAGTCAGCTTCAATTAAATAAATGCTCTTGATTTTTAACTCTTAGCACTTTTCATAATAAGATGTTTCAGTTTCAGTAGGTAAATGTTGCTGTTTATAACCATGTATTGATATATTGTTGCATATATTATTTCTCTTAGCCTCAATTAAATGAAAACACTTATTCTTTTGAACTTTACATTTAAGCCAGAATTTAAGAAATTTAAGAAAAATACATAAATATGATATTTTTCTTGTATTGCATTTTTATATTGTTTATTATCCAATCCTTGCTGTAATATCAGAGTTATTTCTCAGTATGTTTAGAGCATGTGTTCATGCTGAGCGGAGGAGATTAGGAGACTCCCTGCCTACACACACCTCCTGTTTATATCACACACACGTTGGGTTTCCATGTTTTATAAAACAGTTCAATGCCCATTTTTGCTTTATTTCACCAACGAAAATTGTTCCAAAGAAAGTTGCGCGTCTCCGACCAACACACAGCTGTTTTGTTCCTGAATGAATTCAGCATTTTAGAATGACAATAAATTAAATAATCAATTCATAAAGACAGTCACTTAGATGAATCAGTTGGTTGAATGAATAACTCTAAAACGTTCTGCAACCTATACTGGCAGTTTTAGTTTTGAATAAAAGTATCATTTAAATAAAAAAAATGAGGAATATGAAAAATGTGTGGAGTCAACTGTCTATGACAGGCCAAAACCAGTCAAGATACCAAAACAAAAAACACACTTAAAATATTGACTAATTATCGTTATGACTTTGTGATTGTTTTTGTCAAAATCACAAACACCTACTAAATTGTATGTATATAGGGCATTAAAAAATTGCTTTTATTTACAGAAAAAAAAGAAAAAGAAAACACAGCTCTGACATAAACATGTTTTTTTTTCAACTTGCTGTTGTCAATGATTCAGATGTTGCTGTATAAGAAAGTATAGATCAATTATGTAGCCAATGCAAAAAGCACTCAAACCAGCCCTTTCAAACCCTTTACCTTCAATAATTTCCCATTAATTGTCCCAAAAATAGACGAATCTATTTGCTCTAAGAGCATGTGAACAAATGAGGTCTGGGGTATAGTGTATGGATTTGATAGCATAAGAACCATGAGCATTAATTATTGCTGTAGCGGACAGCTTTTCCATGAATAGTGCAGTAGAAAAGGCCAGCATCATTACTTAAACATATTCAAGTGTTTTTGTAAGCAACATACAAGATGAGTTCTCCTAGAGCACATGATATCTGGACATATAATGAAATATAATGCTATAATCTGAGAGAAAGAATATGAATTTGAATGAATATATTCCCCATATTGACATCCCCATTACGTAAAATAGACACGCGGGAGTGAACCTGGTTCACCTGCAGAAGTTACACAGTGGGTGAGACTCAAATATGCCGAAACACTGGCTTTCAGTTAATCTGTTGCTTGGTGCTTTGGCTTCTTTTGGATATATTTCCAATTATTAGGTTACTTTGTATCTAAAAGTTACTCAATATTGACAATATTGTACGCAAGCTCTTTCACTCTCATACGACTGATATATTTTTCTTTTTTAACGATTAATCAGCATTGATAATTGCTTTGTTGAACTAATAGGATCTTATTTTAAAGTGTTACCCATTATTTTTTATAAAAAAGGTCAATTTTTTTTATTACCATAATGATTACCATAACATGGCCATATGGTTTTAGTATTATCCTATATTTTTAATATAGATGGTTTTTAATTGTCATTATTGTCAATTAATGATGTTCTCATTAAGATTGTTCTCATGGTTCATTGAGGACATGTGACAAAAAATAGGAGGTTGAATGAAAACAGAAAGAGGCCCGTCACTCTCGTATGTCCTCGATAATTAAAGCAAAATAACACTGACCCCCTTCACTCTGCTGTCTAGCGCACATCTGAAGCTTATTTCCCATCATGCACCTGTCCCACGGGTAGAATGAAATAAACATATGTAGACTATTTCAGAGGTCATGGGTTTGCTAGCAAAGTTCACCAGGACTAATATTTTCATGTGTGTGCGCTCATGGGGATTTCTGAGGATCAGACGATCTCGTTTCCCTCTTCAGACACCAATTTCCTGTGTTTTCCGAGGTCTATGAACAGTTAAACACAGAGATCAGCTCTTCCTGTGCTGAGGGGCACCATTTCAACAGCAGCATATGGAAATCTCAACAGAGAGAAGGAACAATCACTTCAGCTGAGATGTACTAGTATGGGGTCCCACTCGTGCAATAATCATTGGAGAAATCAATGAAACAATTACTTATAAAATGTGTGGATTTGGATAAACAGATACAATCACCCATCTGACACAAGCTAATCTTCAATACTTCACAGAAACACACTACAGGCACATGAACGCTTTGTGTAATCCGTTATGAACACAGATAGTACTACGATTCATATAATTATTTATTTTATTTGATCTGTATTATTGTATTAGGCTCTACAGTTATTTATAGGATACATAATTATATATATATAGGTCAATGCCATGATGTGCATATTTTTGTGTCAAGTGCATTATAACCTTTTAAAAATAATTTGATAAATTCATGACATATTTCAGTTAATTCTATAAAACCTCTTTAGTTTGAATTCATTTTTAGTAAATATATATTATACATATTATTTTAGGCTTTGTTATCTTAAACACCCAAAATGTTAGGTGGTGCAACTGTGCGAAAATATGAACAGACTAAGAAAACTGTAATAATAGTGTCATAATAATAGAAAAAAATTAAATCCAAATATTATGGCATCATTTTAGGTTTGAAACCTGCTCATGAAAAATATGCATTACATCAGTTTTGAAAAGATAAAAAAAAACTGTTTATATTTTATTGTATATTATTTTGATGTCACTTGAAGCATACTAATTTTTGCTTTTCAATTGAAAGTATAGATAAATAATACAGCCCTTTGTATTGCTTATCAGTCATCATTAAAATATGTAACTCTTGATAGAGGCCAAAGCAGCCTTAATTGAGAGAGAGAGATTCGACCAATGAGCTGATAAATACACAGCTACATGCCCACCACCTCTCACCATAGTAACAGTACTGGCGAACCACGGCACTGGGTAAACTGACCCCATAACCACACCTAACTACCTATTACATTTCATAATAAAGTCAATAGGAGACGCCTGTGTAATTCATGATGCACTTTTCACGATTGCTTCTTTTGAATGTCTAGAGCTTGTATTTCTTGGGAAGGTCCACCTGGTCAGAAATTGACAGAGATCATATAGAAGTTTTAAAGTGCCCCTATAATGCTTTTTCAAATATTACCCTTCATGTAATGAAGCTGTTCATGAATATAAAATGTCTGCAAAGTTTTAAAGATCAAAGTGCATGAAAGTAATAGTCTCCTAAAAGAAAGAATCGATTCTGAACAGCTGAAACGAGTCGTCAGCAATTACAGTCTCACTTTCTGTTACATGCCTGTGTAACAATAAAACTAATTTACATAATGCCAGCCTTTGGTCTTTATTGGCTGCCCGCGAACAACGTACAAACACTGTAGCTAAGGCCTGGAAGAGTTTGGATGTGTGTTGTCGACGTGTCAAGTAGACGCCGTTTTTCTGTGCTGTGAATCCACTTTGCATGCACTTCCAAAGGATGAGGACTCGGGCTCAAATGGACACGGAAATCCAATGCCATTTCCCCTAGGAACATTTTCCTTTTCATTCGCACCGCCAGTAGGAACTCTGAAGTGACGTAAGCCGCGTCACGGTGGTTGTTGTGACTTTTATTTTGACGGCGCGGCGGACCTTTATTTTGACAACGCTGAACTTGAACCTTGATGCACAACGTAATGACGAACGCAGTTGCCCAGCCCTGTTCGTTTGAACCGTGAGAGGTGTCAATTGCCGTCATTACGTTGTGCGTCAAGTTCAAGGGTTACTCTTTTGCTTAAATCGATGCGTAAGGCCGTCTGCCGGAAGCTAGTTATTTTAGTCTATAAAGTTTTAAATATGGATATTTTTCTTACACGAACGCATCGCTTCACTTCAAACGGCCTTTATTAACCCCCGGAGACGTGTGGAACACTTTAATTATGAATAGATGCGCTTTGATGGACTTCCAAAGTCATACAGCCATTCACTCCATTTATAAAGCTTGGAAGAGCCAGGACATTTTTTATTATAACTCAGATTATATTCATCTGAAAGGAGAATGTCCTATACACCTAGGATGGCTTCAGGGTGAGTAAATCATGGGGTAATTTTCATTTTTGGGCGAACTATCCCTTTAAGGTACAGCCTGTTTGCTATGGTACAGAGAGTGGGTGGAAAATAGTCATGAAAAATAAATTTAGATTGTTTTGGAACCAGAAACCATGACTCACTTTTTATGGATGTCAGGGGAAAAAATCTGATGAAAAATATGAAAATCATTAACCATTTTGTCGCAAATTATTGTAATAGCATACTCAATTCTACATGACTAAAACAAATTTTAAATGAACCAGTCACACAAAAATGTAAGGGTAAAAATAAAATGAAAATTACAGACAGTAAGCCCAAATGAAAGAATAATTAAAATACCTTTCACAGAATTTACCCAAAAAGTATCATAAAATTCCAAAATGTCAACAGATTCTGTCTGCTAACTGACCACTATAAACAGAACATGTGAGAAGGATGTCACATCTACCGTGCCCATGTATTAGCACAGATCTCGGGAATGTAACATTGAGAAATAAGATTCCTTGACATCCAGAAATAAAAACAAACAAGCAAATTAGGAACATTCCTGGGACAATGAAAGGTGGCAGTCACTCTCACACATTCACAACTTCCAATAGTCTTCTTGAGTATTCATAATCATATCACGCTCATACAATTGAATTTCAACCATGTTTTAAGCCTTTGTTGCAATTCAAGATTGGGGTTCAATTGGAAAGATTACATAAACTCTGAGAACCCTGAAAGGAACCAGAAACTATAAATCCAGTTGGACTGTTTTTGCACAGTTTATGACAACACTGCCTGTATTAATGTAGATGCAAGCCTTCGTTCATTCACATAAACACTAGTCATCAACAAGGTTAGAGAAGTAGAGAAGTACTAAATGCAGTACAAGCCTTATGGTTTAGCAGCAAGTCACAGTCTTAATGAGTGAATTATTGAGTCATTAATGCGTTCATTAAACCGATTCATTCAAACAGCTGATTCAATTAGGAACAGAACAAGCGAGTGTCTTTATGAATGGATCACTGATTTATTGATACATTTAAAAACTCTTGATTACTTCAGTAAAAGAAACACCACTGTGTTACTCAATGTTATATTTATTGGAGCTATGTTTGTTGCGGAAATAGATATGATGTTGCTAACTATATCATATAGAAATTAGACAAAACTCATATATTAATTTTTGACCCCATATATATATATTGAATTTGGTCTCATTCTAACGTGTCTAATCGACAGTGTGAATGTTTTTGTTTGCTTTTTGCAAAGAAGGTGACACTCAATGTCAGCTTCAACATCATTGAAACAACAATTGTGATATTATCGTTGATGACAGACAATCCCACACCCCAATGTGCACACACCACACTATGTAGGCATAGGCCACAAGAATAATTAACCAAACCTAAACCTAACTCTCCCACAACCCTGTTTTCAGTACATTTGTTGGCAGAGCAAATTACCGTATTCCTGAGCAACAATAAGAAAAGCTTCACATGACTCCACAGTCAGTTTCGGGCATGTTTCTCTATATGTGTGAGGACATTTTCAAAGAACAAGTACAGCCAAACATAGACAACGACAGTCTCCTTATTTCTATGAACACTTGTGTAAGTCTGCAAACATGCAGTGCATTTGGCACACAAATACTTCCTGCTCTTAGGCCAATCATGCATCAGAGTCTGTTAGCAGATGTCATTCAAGTTCAGATGAAAGTCTTCACTTTCAAGTGTTTTCTTTCCACCAGCTCACACACACGAACACACACAGAAATTAGTTTAGTTCAAACATTCCCCCAACGTACAATAGAATTCTGATCCTCAGATAAGCTAAAGCAAAACTATTTATCTGAAGCAGGCGCGAGTGTGTGTGTGTGTGTGTGTGTGTGTGTGTGTGTGTGTGTGTGTGTGTGTGTGTGTATCAGTGCTTTCATCTGTTCCAGTCAGAGATGTTTTACGTTAATATAGTGCATAGTGAGTGCACATTCCTCCATAAAAACAAATGCAAGTCTTGCGCAAGTCTGCAAAGTTGAACAGGCTGCATTTCTTTTTGGTCTTAAACACATAATTGCTTCAATTGATTCATTGCTTCAATTTGGGATGGTTTGGATGGTTCATATAAAATTGTAAAAAAAAACAAAAAAAAAAAAAAAAAAAACCTTTTCACTGATTTGTTTGCTCATCAATGTTTTGTTGTCCCATGTAAACAGATACTGCTCTGATTGTAATACCACTCTTCAAAAGTGTGGGGTCACTTGGGGGACCTATTATCCCTTTGCATGCACCCTTTGAAAGTCTTGATTTTGTTTTCAGGGTCTACTAGAATAGGTTTTCAAGCTTGATTTAAATTTTTTTGTTTTTTTCACAAATTTTACATTGTTGCAGCACCTCTCTTTCCAGTCTGTCAGTAACACTCTGTTTAGTTCTGGTCTCTAAAATATTTGATTAAAATATCTGGATTAAGTTTAAGAGTAAGATTAAGTCTGAGATTACTGTTCAACACGACACAAAAAAAAACTATGTAAAAAAAAAAAAAAAGTGGACCAAGCATATATATTAAATATTTAAACGAGCCTGACTCGGTCACACTGCAGCTGCAATTACCTGAGATACAATCTTATACAAGAGCCTCTAAATACATCCGGATGAAGAGGCAGTTACTCGTATCAAAACATTTATTTACCAGTGTCTCTTTGCTTTCCAAAGACTGATAGAATGAGCTCAGGTTGCATAAAAGTGGAGTCTCACTAAACATCTGGTGGACGATAAAAAAAATCCCTTAGGCATAGCCTACATTAAAAGAGGTATCTGAACCATATCTCAAACCAGAATATCATAGAGACTTGGGATGGCCTCTTGTGACCTGGGTCAGAAGCACCCTAGAAACCCTAAAAAAGCATGACAACCAGCCACACATTGTGATTTTTCTTCAAATGCAATGCAAAGCACACACTTTTTCGTAACATTTTAAAAAAATGTATATCGCCCATTGTCAGGCAACTTCCAGGTCAAACATCAAGGTAAAATTAATATTTTGCTGCTTCTACAATGAATACTGACATAAGCAAGTCAATGACAACAGAGAGAGTTCCTGAGCACTCAATCCTAAAGTCCTTCTCAGAGACCTTAATATCGGACTGGATTCCTGAATGTCACCTGAACATAGTAAAGGCCTGCTCGCATAAAGAACGATAACGTTCCAACCCTTGTTAAATTAGGACATTTAAGTAGCATTTATAAACATGCCTTGGAAGAAAAAAATCTTGAGACAAAACGATGGCACTGACATATTTTAAGATATGTCAGTGCAAGTAGCTCTCAGTGAAGACAGCTCAAACATGCATTTCAGTCTGGGACTAGACTTAAGCCTCGTCTGTGAAAACTTAGTTTAGTGATAGAGGAACAATATCTTTGGGATCACTTTCAGAACGTTTTTTTTTTTTTTTCTCAGGCTGATGAATGATCAAATCCTGCTGACTTTACAGACCATAACTGCAGTGTGTGCCTGTTATCTTCTATTGGGAAGGACACTCATAATTATCGTTCTTGGTGTGAACAAGTCTTAAAAGGATATACCACCAAATAAAATTTAAAATGTCTGTCATCATGACTTAATAAATAAGGTCTAATGAGTAAGTGTAAACTATTTTAAACTATTTTATGAACATATCAACAGAATAAAAATTTACAAATTAAAAAAAAAAACAATAGCATGAAAGTCCACACCTTCAGTGAGGCATAAGCAGGTCGTAAAGAAGCTTGCAAATGAGAAAGTAAAAATTCATACGAATTAGCCACCAATTCACCCAAACCTAAAATAATTATGAACTGAAATGAATGTGTTTTTGTAGCCTGTATGCATTTCTTATTCTGCAGAACACAAAAGAAGATATTTTGAAGAAAGGTGAACGTTACTCCGGAAGGATAAAAGGAGGAGTGACGACGGTGAAGGATGAGAGAGGACCAGGCCTGGATTGTGGATTTTGATTTTATTATTATGTTGTTGGATTTGTTATGTTTATATGTGAGGGGTTGTCGATTTACTTTTGTTTTATTGTTTGTTTATTTTATGATTAAAGTTTCGTTGAAGTTTTGCCGCTTCCCGTCTCCTCCTTCCCTCATCCTTGAGCATCGTTCTTTTCTGCTCTACAGAAGAAAGCAAGTAATTCAGATTTGGAATGACATGAATTCTGTAAATGACGACAGAATGATAATTTTTGGGTGAATTATCGATAACGTACCAACCTCTAAACCCTGTGAACAATTATGAAAATTTGATGCATCAAGTGAAAAAAAAAACAGCGCAAATGTAATGCTAATTCAGTATTGACTGAACAATTTACAATTTAAGGATGTTGAATAAAAAATGACATATATTGCTGCATATAAGACAGCAAGCTTGTGTAACAAAACATTCAACATAAAACACTCTAAAGTGTGGATAAAGTGCTAAAGTGTCAATACACATCCTGGTATTAATTTAACTGCAACAGTGCCAAAAGCTTCCTGTGTATACAAGCAAGTTTATTAATAGACAGAATTATGAAAAAGCCAAACTCTGACCCAAAATGACAAGAACACACCACATCAGTACACATCATACTTTCATCCCCTTCTTAATTCTTAAGTAGGAACTTCTCACAAACACTTGAGGGCAATTATAGTTTCAGTTAGTCAGAAATGTGAAATGTTTGCGTTCATGCACATGACTAACAGTTCGGTACTGAAGGAGATGCTGTTTTCTGCTGGAATAAACCGCCGGTCATTCTCTCACACACAGACACACACTTCAATAAGAGCTCAGAGAGACAACACACCACATGGCACAACAATTCATGTGAATGTGCAAAGCCATGAGATCCATGACTAGAATTTAAAAATAGAGAATGTTAGTAAGAACTGTATGCGTGTAAAGAGGAGTGTGTTCAAAGGTCTGTGGGTACAGCGTGAAGGGGACTGTGTGTGTGTGTGTGTGTGTGTGTGTGTTTGTGTGTGTGTGAGTGACTGTCATGTGAATAAGAGGCAGCACATTCCTTCACGCAGAGGTGTGTAATCTCTCTGGAAACCCCTCCTCAGCGCTGAGAGAAGCCGACTATCAAAATCAAGTTTGTTTGATCCAGACTTGATTTTCGGACTGGGGTGCTCTTGCAAAACAGAAAAGTGAAGGGCTGATCAAGCTAAATGGAATTTATCATAATTCAAACACTATTTTAATATGGTAAATGATGCATGTAAAAGCACACATGCACTGGCACATAAACAGCCTTTTCGTTATGTAATCGAGTGCTATCAGAGAAGGCTTTTGGAATGCACTTTAGCCAAGAGTGAGGGTCTCCTGACGACTCAAAGTACACTTACATAGGCTATCTTATCCATACTCCTCCAACAAAACTTGCACTTTTGACCAAAATGTTGATCTTTACTACAGGGATGCTATGGAAATGTTTTACCAGAAGAGACAGTTCAACTAATGCATGATTATGATCGCCCACTTTTCTTTCTTTTTTTTGACAGCCTTGCGTTTTTAAAGGTATTTTCTTAAAAACGAGATGATTCCTGAGTGAGTGTGAGGGATATTTGGTTCTATAGATTATCTTTGCTTGATTTAATTAGAATATGAGTGTAAAGTGCAACACAATTACATAGTCACACAAGTCTCTAGCCTTGCTTCGAGTTTCATTCATATTCTTGGTTCCATTAATGCTCATAATGTAAACGAGCTGTCAATGGTCACAAACAGCTCTCAAGAGCCAACCTTGCTTATATGAATAACTATATATTAGTAGCTAAAACTGGCTGGTTATTATCTTTACACACTGGTGGTTGGTAAGAAATAAACGAACATGTTAAATCCAGAGGGGAAATCTGCATGCTCCTATATGGAACAGGAGCAGCAGTGTGTGCCTGTGCGCGCGCCCGTGTTTGTGTATAAGTGGGTCAACCAGCTGGATTTAAATATCAGTAGGCTAGCTATATGAATGACTGACACAGACTGAATCACATCAGCTGAACTAGAATGCCGGTTAGTTCAGGAGACTCTAGAAACAAAGCGTTTTGCTGAAAGAAAGTGCACGTACAGTGGTTGGATCCGCTCCAGTGCTGGTGTCTGATGGATGAGCTGAAGGGATGTGGCATCTTGTCCGGGATCAGACATCCTCTGCTCTGATTATTATAGTAATCCATCATGAGGAAAGGGTTCACATCCACACTCTCATACATGATCAGATCGGACTCAATTCCTCAGTGAAACACTATACACTTCAACATAGAGCTTTAACAGAGAGATGGATCCATCCCAGAGATTCCCAGAGGAGATCAGGAACTACAGAAGCGAGTAAAACTAAAGCTGAAGTGCGTGTGCATGGTCAGAGATCCGGTTCGGTCCAATCAATGTCCGCTAAAATACTTTTTGCAAAAAATATATTCATATAAATGATCAACAATGTCCTTGTTTCAAAATGCAATTTCTAAGAAGTCCATACTGTGTTCCTTCTTACTCCGAGTCTTGATCGGTTAATTAATAGCATACAATAATACAATACAGAATGGACGAGGCATCAATAAATCCATGAAATGTTCAGTGTTGAAAGGTGATCGAGTTTGGTCCAGTATTATTTGCGAAGCTCCGATTTGGTGATGTGATTATTTTGTCTCGCTTGTGTCCCCCTGATATCATCAAACTCGCGCTGCAGTGTTAAAGAGGTTCCTTTTAAATGTCTCGTGTCCTGCCGATTAGAACCAGCAGACAGACTCGCGTTGAATCAGCTTGTGTGTTCGTGCGCGCGGAGCTGCTGAGAGTGTGAGAAGATCTCGACGGGAGCGAGCAGCTGTCTATAAGCCCCGCCCATTCGCGGTGACGAACCGAGTGACTGGGTTCAGATTCCGCCCATATGCCACCAATCTCCGCCAGCCTTGGGGTTGCCACCTTCGGTGAGGCAAAATAAGGGACACCCATACACGAGATAAATAAATAAATAATTAAATGAAATAAATAAAAATGTGTCAAGGGCATGGAACTGATTATTTCAACATGACAACTTGACAGCTTAACAATAAACCACGAGAAAACAAGAGATCAAGTATGTGAGCTTGCAACACATTTTATATTATTATTTTACATTTTATTATTTTATTTATTTAAAAAAAACTCTTCAGTATAAATTAGGGATTACTGAACCAGTAATCATGTTTTTGACAATTCTGCATGGATGGGATATTTTTTTATTTATTTACTACTTAACTTGATTTTGAATTTGATTTTGAAATGATAATGTAATTGTTTGTCTCGTTTTTATTTAAATAATGTAGCACTTTTTAAAGTTTTTTTAATTGCCATAAATAGTTTATTACAGATAATTTAGTATATATATATATATATATATATATATATATATATATATATATATATATATATATATATATATATATATATATGATTAATATTTAATTTAGTATTGATTCAAAACGGGACGCGCTATTTTTTTTTTTTTGGGACGCGCTATTTATTTCACAAATACGGAGACGATTTTCGTATTTTAAGGGACGAGTGGCAACCCTAGCCAGCCTTAAAGTCTCTGTCTCCAAAGTCCCGCCCACATCATGTCGCTCTCACTTTTTAGTCAAGCAAAATAATCATGTACGTTTTTTTTTTTTTTTTGGAATAGCAGGCCTAAAATGTCCCTACACAAAAACAAATAAATAATAAGAAAAGAGCAAAACAGGACCACATGGTGTTGTTCATGGGTTCGATTTCCAGAGAATCCATTAACTGAGAAATTTAATGATTCCAATGCAATGTAAGTCTGTCAGATGCATAAATGTAAATGTAAAATGTCCCAATGTAATTGAAATAGGTGATTAGAAATATGCATCTCTATCTATCTATCTATCTATCTATCTATCTATCTATCTATCTATCTATCTATCTATCTATCTATCTATCTATCTATCTATCTATCTATCTATCTATCTATCTATCTATCTATCTATCTATCTATCTATCTATCAGCAAACACAGAACGTTCCCCTAACGTTCCCGATTGTTTCCCATGTGGTTCTTTTTTGGGAACCAAACAAGAACGTTCTAGGAACGTTCCCTTTAAGTTATTTTTAGGTTATACCAAAGGAGATCCCCTAACCTTAGGGAACGTTCTAGAAACGTTCTGGGAACCAAAAACTAACGTTCCCAGAACCTAAAATTGTTAGCTGGATCCATTCATCCATCCAAGAGGAGCTTTTTTCAGTGTTCTATCAAACCAGCTGAGTCAGCAGTAAATATTTGGACATTTCTATTCAGACAATAGGCCTACATTTCTGTTTATCTCTACACAGATATATAACAAATGTTGGAATTTAGATTAAACATAGTTTGATAGAAAACTTTTTTATTACATTTTTTTTTCTTATAGACAACCTTTTTATTATGTATTTATTTATTTGGATTAGACAAGCACATAACTGAAGAATAAACCTCATATATATACTCCAGCTGTATATTTGTGGTAGCTCATCATTTAGTCATAATACATTTAAAAAAGTTAAGGTTATTGTTGAAATCACTATATTTACACGTAAAGCAGAGACCCCATGGGACCTCAAACAGAATGGAAGTCATTCTGCAGATCATGATTATTAAAACACAGGTAAAGTTGTATTTTAGTGTTATTGCAAGCAAAACAGGTTTAACCCATGGTCTAGTTCACAATTACAAAGATCAGTACAAAAAATGCATCAAGGATGAAGGACTAAACAGGAATAGCATCTCTAAATTGTCAAAACTTCACACTTTATGAATTTTATGACATGTCCTCTAAGTTTTCCTTTCTTAGAACAACTTTAGGAATTCCTCCTTCTCAAAGTTTGGCCTTTCAGTTCTCTCAAGTCTCATTTATCTCTCTCTCCATAGCGGTCTTACTAATTTGCCTAATGTTATGCAGCTGAACTTTTGCTGAACCCGTGGAAGCAGTCAGCCTCACCTCTCAATGACCCACTCCATGACACCGATTCGCTTCCATGCCTTTCTCATCTGACATCACACAAAGGCGTTCCACCTTGTTCACCAGCCTTGCACAACCACACGCAGCAAGAAGAGAGCTTCCTTTGAATGACACACTGAAAGTTTCAGAGAAACAGTCTCAAATGAGTCAAAAAACAACAACACCTTCTTGGAAATTGCTTATAGCCTATAGATTTTTGCGCATGTCTCACTTTTTTTTTTCTCCACGGAATTTCGAAAGTATCAACTCAAAAGTTGATTCAAGAAAGAGGAAACACCATGAATTCCCAGTGCGTGAGATGACATTGAAAATGCACCCTGAAGTCCTGATGTAATGTGTAATGTGATGTCTGTAAACCCTGGTTTTGCAAAACGTTGTTCAAAAGTCACAGAAAAGTGATTCAGCGGTAACACTTAACAATAATGTTCCATTTATTAATAATAGTTAACATTAACTATGTCAATTTATTTAACCAATGGAACCTTGTAAAGGGTTCTATTCTAAAACTCTTGAAAGCCTGAAGGTGTTTTGACACAATGCCATTGCACACATTGGCCATTTCCTTTAAAAAAGAAAAATATAAAACCAAGTGGCGTTCATTTTAAAGAAAGAATGCACAAACAAAGTTTTCAAGCAAAAATAAAGAAGGTTGTTAGGTCTGAAATGATAAATCAATAGATTTATACAATAATGCAATAATGCTGTACGCAAAATGAAGACGAGTATTGTGCCCCTTTGTGGACTCTGGTCCCATTATCGAAACACAGTTAATGTGATGAACTGCACCTGTGGATACTCTGCTAGAGCACCTGAGTAAACTTGAGGGGAACCGACTTAATGGCTATGTCCGAAAGGTTAAAAATGCTGCCTTTGGAGGATGCATTCCAAAGTAGGAATTTATCAAGGCACGTCTGAATGCTATGTTAGCTTCCCTTTCTGTCTCCTGAGATAAAGTCATCTGATTTTTGAAGGCAGCATAGATGTATCCTTTGATATCCCACAATCCTGTGCGTTCCATTGTGGTCAATTTGTTTGTAAATGTACATTTTTTTACCAACAATTTCCACTTTTGATGTCATTTCTAGCGAGAAATTACTATTGTACTAATTCGCTAGTTATCACCAAAGCTCTCTATTTTGCTGTAAATCATGAAACCGTTACGCTGCCTCAGAAGTCTGCCCGAAATCAGTTTCGTAAGATACCTTCATGCGCAAACGCTGCCTGGAAAGTCATTGCCTGATAGGCAGCAAGTCATCTGACTTAGTTTTTGGACACAGCCCATATATCTACAAAAATACATGTTATAATTATTGTAAATAAAGCTCTGTATGCTTTTTTAATCGATCTTGCGTTACTTTAATGTCATACACAGATCAGTCTGCACACTTTAAGTCGAACACACTTTAAATCGGTAGTTGTCAGGTGAAACAAGTCATAGCTCTCAGAGTTTACACATTGTAATTACAAGTTCTACATGCACGTGAAGGCTGTTTACAGTTTATAATCGTTAAGGTAATTACGACATGGCGGGAACGCACCTAATCACTGCAACACTAGCTGATTAAAGTCGCCGTAGGAAAAAAAAATCTGTGAATCTCTGTCATCTAGTTTGCAGACGCTACTAGCTTTGATATTTATTTGACCAATCAATGCAATGAAATATATAACATAATGTGAGCACCGTATGTCCACAGTATGTTGTGAATTTGGGTCAATGGATATCAAGTGTTGTGTACTCCTGAGTCAAATGTCACAGTGATGCTAAGCAGAGGGTGAATATTAAACTGTGTGTGTGTTTTAATGCAGTACCTGCTGATAAGATTCAGCATTCCTCTGTAGCACTCCAGTCCGCTCTACAATCATGGCAGTTTAATTGTTGGCAATAGTTTTAGTTCACGATAATAACACTGTCACATACAAAGTTCAAAGTTGCAAAAAAAAATGAATTATATCACTTGATATAGTAATATTATTGGAGAGAAAAACGAACAGATAAAGGTCACTGATATTTAAACATTTCTATTTAATATACATTTAAATACAGCAAAAAAAAAAAAAAAAACAGGATCAAAACAATGTTCAAATGTAACCCTGATTATGTTGGAAGAAGTTTTACATTTTGGTGAAGCTGATTCCCTGGTTGTCGTCAGAGATCCATTTTTGACCCTAAAATGGATGGATGAATTATTAGATAAACCTAAATTGAATCTAGGTTTAAAATTAATGCTTAATGGTGCAACCCACCCAATCCCTCATACGGTATATAGGGAGTCTGAGAGGGAATATGTGTGTTTCATTAGTTTTATTTAGCATGAACTTCATCAGAAAGAGGAAATGGGGTGTGAGATTTTTGTGACTCACTGGGAATGATGGGTGAAAACCTAATTGTGTTGTGTAAAATATCTCAACACTGAGAGAAGTGCATTTATCCTAAAACAATTTCTTAATTTAAACCTCATTCACACATGTCAGATTACATAAGAGACACACACAAAGGCTCTGATGAGTGACCTCCCCCCCCATGACAGGGCTGCCAGTGTTTGAGTGTGGTGATAAACGGGGGATAAAGGGGTAAAGGTGGGTTTATGGGCCAGACTAATGGCAGTCATTGTGGATAGTACCTTTGAGGGTGTTAAACTATTTTTATAACCCACACTAAAATATATCATTTCCTGAAAGTTAAGAAAGGTGCCCTAAAACCAGGACATTAGTGTTTGGCCTTAAACAGGACACATAGGTTGTCTTCAGCCAAATGCAGCTTTTTCAAATGCATTAGGTTGGTCTTTTCAAGGTTGCTGTTACCTGAATAAATTCTCAGAAGGTCTCTCAGTGGAAAAGTGGAAAATTACAGAAATAAAAGCTTGATCCCAGGAAGAGCACATGCTTATTTTTATGCCCGATCTTAAAAGCTCTAAACCTTTTGAAAATTAAGGCTCGTCCAGGATCTCGCTAAAATTCTCCTAAATCAGTCTAAATCTGGAATCAGAAAATTAGGAATTAGTATGATTAAGGACACACACACACACACACACACACACACACACACACACACACACACACACACACACACACACACACACACACACACATATATATATATATAGAATCAGCACTATTGAACTATCATAATGTTTAAATCTAATGTTTGAGTGAACTACTACAATAAAATACTGATGATTTTGCAGAACAAGTATCTCCTGATTTGATTTTAATGTAAATGCGCTATTTAGGTTTCCACAAAATGGTCTCAGAATTTATATTTTATGTTTTGGTGCAGTAACAAGAAGAAATTTGAGGCATTTGTACTGTTTGAACGACAAATTGGAGTATTGCAACATCATTTGGGTATGACTTCCTCCAACGCCCAGGCCTTTAAACACCACACAGTTTGTGTTGTTCTAATACCAATAAATCCCTCCTCAAACCAAACACAGCTTTTCATCTTTTAGTGCAATGCCAAAAGGAGGAAAGACTGAGGAAACTCTAGCTGTGAACTAAGACCACAGGGACGAGCTCTGAGCTAGTCTGCTCTTGGATCATTGAGCTTGTGCATTCGATTTTAAGAAGTGGTTTAACTAGGCAGGATGAAATCAGGATTCTGGGATTGGTGATGTGGGAACATTTTTCAGCACATGAAGAACTAACTTTTATTGTAACTACAAATATTTGAACAAGCATCAATGTTACCGAGGCCTTGGATATATGTAAAAATTACTTATAAAATATATATTTATTTCTTTCAAACTCTGCAAAAAGCTTAAAAAGAAGAATATTTCTGTCAGTTTATGGGCCCTAACTGACCTCCATATTGTTTCCCCATCAACTGCTTGGTTACCCACATTCTTCAAAATATCTTCTTCTGTACAGCAGAAGAAAGAAATTCAACAACTTGAGGGTGAGTAAATGATGAAAGAATTTTTTATTTTTGGGTGAACTATCTCTTTAAGTGCATCAAAGCTGTAACCGCCATAATAAATCTAGACACACAACTGACCTCTGGACACACAACAGACCTCCACACGGCCTTGCATTGTAGCTTTATTCTCTCTGACCCATAATTCCTCAAACACAGAGAGGCATGGCCCCTTTAATGTGCCCTATAGTGCATGCTTAGGCATTTATGGCACACACTGCTGCTCTGGCAGAGGTCTTTATAGCGTGCAGCTGATGTACGGCAGCCATTGCTGTAATGACCAATATACACCTTTACCCAAACAGTCTTTTCATAGAGAAACCATACATCACTAGCGTAGGCACCATTTACACCTGGAATGAAAGGGATAGTTTCCCACAAATTTAAATTCTGTCATCATTTATTCTACCTTCATGTCGTTCCAAACCTATATACATTTCTTTCTTGTGCAGAATACAAAAACAGATATTTTGAAGAATGTTGGTAATCAACCAGTTTTGGTTCCCTTTGACTTTTATTGTTTTTTTTTTGTCCATACAACGGAAGTCAATTGAAACCAAAATTTATTACCAACATTCTTCAAAATATCTTGAAAATCATACAGGTTTGGAATGACATGAGGGTAAGTAAAATATGACAATTTTCATTTTTGGGTGGACTATCCTTTAAAAAGAAGCAGTTCATAACTATTTTACATTTTGGCGAATTTTGGCTAATTCACGTGAATTTGTACGTTCTCATTTGTACATCTTTGCACAGTCTGCTTACGCCCCAGTGACGGTTACATTTAGGTGTGGACCTTCATGTCAGCTTTTTTCTTTTTTAAATGTATGTTTTTGTATGATTAATACAAAATATAAACAAATATAATCCGTAAAATAGTTATAGTATATAGTATATATATAGTAATATACCACGGGGCTGCAATTCTATAAAGAAAGCTGGCAAATGGTCCAGATTAGAGGTCAACCCTTATCCTAGAGAGCCATTGTCCTGTAGAGTTTAGCTCCAACCCTAATCAAACACACCTGAACAAGCTAATCAAGGTCTTCAGGATTGCTGGAAATTCACAGGAAGGAGAGTTGAAGCAGGTTGGAAATAAACTTTGCAGGGACAATGTTAGTTACAAAACAGCTTTAGTTGTTTATAAATGGTTAGGTCAAAATAAATGACGAGATGCTTGTGGAAAAAATAATGTACCACAATCACAGACGTTCCTATTTCGAACGGGATTCGATTTCTTATAGGACGGCCAATTTAGCCTTTTTTTAACCCATAATGTGTGAGAGACAGATTTGTTAAATTCAGATGGGATTAGGATCACACAGATCATCTGACCTCTGGAAAAACCAGTCCTGTCCAAATAGGGCTATAATCGGCGAGAGAGGAAGAGTAAGAACGTGGTTTTACTTTATTTCACACTGATCTAATGTAGCAGATCCACAAGACTCTGTGGTTTCTGATGCACTAGCACACTCATCCATCCACTCGTCCATTCATCCATCTATCTATCGCAAAGCAGCTGTAAAAGCCCATTCTCGTGATGTTGAGCTGGAGTAAGCCAACACCCTGTCAAGAGCAGCGAAAAAGAAACATTCTCGGCTTGAGAGCTGCTGGAGAGGATTAGACCATTGTGTGAGTTGAATGGGGGAGGGGGACACTTTGAATGGATTTTAATGTGTGTGCGCTTGTGTCCTCGTTGTGACACTCCCCCAAACATGACATGCACTTGAGACCTGCCCCAGGTCATCACAACACATCTGATACACAGCATACAAACAGTGTGATTGTATTTGTGCAAGATACACACAGTTAGCATTGTTGTAGAGACAGAAGCCCCTTTTCCAACAGTGGGACCGGAGCTAGTGTCCAATCTGCAGTCGTTCCATGAGTTTCCACAGCAGAAAAAAAGGAAGTTCTTCACACTGACCCATTAAACCTGTCATGAACGAGGAACTGCAACAGTGTGTGTGAATTGAATTGTATTTGTTATTTATTTCAATTCTGACCATTGCTTGTAATTAACTTCCATTGACTTTCATAGCATTTTTTTTTTCCTATGGAAGTCATCGGGATACATCAACTCTCTGGTTACTGACATTCTTCAAAATACATTCCTTTGTGTTCAACAGAAGAAAGAAATTCATGCAGGTTTGAAACAACTTGAGGGTGAGTAAATGATGACAGAATTTTCATTTTTAAGTGAACTATTCCTTTAATTGTACTGGGAAATGAGCTCTTATGACAGTGATGATGGGGAAAAAACATTGCTCAAATTGAACGCTTCAAAATTCAAAAAGGTATCAAAATATGCTTTATTTTATTCTTTTGTAATTGTTACTAAAGTATCAGGAGAGTTTTATACTATTGCAGCAGTTAGAGATCGATCCATGTTAGACATAGATCCTGGTCACTAAAGACCTATGTAATAATGACTGGAGAAACTTTCATGCATTTAAGGGTTAACATGTTAGCTTTACAGAGTTAAATGATGACACTCAATCACTTGACTATTGTTTTGAAAATATATTTTCTTAAATCCTGTAAGAGTAAACAAATATTGTGATGTGCTATGTTTGTCATGTTATTGTCATGGTGCAGCAGTGGAAATCTGTGGACCAACGTCAGTTATAATAGAGGATTGCAGATTCCCCACTTTCAGAGACTAAAAGTCAATCCATTTTCATTTCATCATTTAAAGGAAAACACTTTCTTTCCCTGTTTTTAAAACAGAAATTCCTATAGCAGCTAAAAAGTGCAAAATATGGGACACCAACACTAGACTGAAACTGACCTTAACACTTACAGAGGATAAAATATTTCACAACACTGATAGGCGTGTGACATTAAGCTGATATTCACAGTAACATTGATGTCTCCATTTTGTGTGTGTGTGTTCTGGATAAGCGTGAGATGTAGAAATGAGCCTGTCCTATCAAAGTCAGTTCAGATGCTAATAGCACATCAGAAATCCAGCAAACAAAGACCCATCACTGCCCCATTACAAATACCCCAGAGGTGGGGTGTTTGTGGGGGACGGGCTGGGGGTAATGAAATGGATAACTTCCAAACCTCTTCATTAAAGAGAAAAGAAGAAGATCAGCATATCAAAGAGGAGAAAAAAAGAGGAGGCGGAGTGTGTGTGTGTGTGTGGCCTAGATAGTGAGAGTATGTGTAGTAAGATTTGTGGTCTTGCTGCAGAGCAAACCCATCCTGGACCATTGAAATACTAAATATGCTCACTACATCTTGTTCTGTTGTAGTAGTAGATTAATTTACTAGACTAATTTTACATGACTCTCACTAGTGACGAGCACTTAACTACAGGACACTTTAGATAACGGCCCCCCTGAAGCCCATCAGGCATCATGTTGGGGGTCACTGTGGCCCTTGATTAGCATTTAAATGTCTTTGATAAGAGCTGAGAGGACACCGGCCGCTATATCAGCAGATTTGAGCCGCTCCAAACACACTCTAGTATTCATTAGCTCATCCCACAGACGGTGAAGCTGATCATTAGAGCAAATAAACCCATCACACACGGATTGAACCCTGGCTGATCACAGCCACTGATAGAACAGAGAGAATAAGAGATAAAGACGAGAGATGGAGCATATGTAAATTCAGTGGGAAAGGAAGTCTCAATGGGACCAGGTTGTCAAGTCCAGATACTGACGGAAAGATACTTTTGAAAAATTGTTACATTTGGAAAGACAGATACAAAGACTTACATTACTAAATAACCAAGAGATTCTCACAGAATCAACCAGATTTGGATACAAAAGTCCAAATAAACAGTATTGGATCTGTTTTATAGTGTTGTCGACAACAGCGTTTTAGGGGCCTGAAAACGCGAACTTTTGAAAGTGGAAGTTTTTAAAAACGATACCGTTGCCGCCTCAGCATTTTTGCATGCGCATTATGTGTTTAGTGGGCACGTAGTGTTTCTTTACACAGTATCATTGCCAACTACTGGCCTGGCATGCATAATGCAGTGTTTTTAGTCGTTTTCACGGATCCATGTGAACGGGGATCGTTTGATCAGATGAGTGTGAATCTGGCAACATTTCCTTATGTTGATTGTTTGCCTGGGTGATTGTAGGTTGCATAGCGTGGCAGTTCGGAAATTAAATGAAAATTTGCTCAAATTTTGATTGCGTTTTTTACTTTTTATCTTGTTTGAAAATAACATATTACTTACACAAAACCCTACCCTGAAGCTAACCAATAGTGCCAAAAAAGCAAGCATTCAGTAAAAATGCATTCTCTAAAGGAACCATCTTAATATAGTTCTTTGAGTTCTTTTATTGTGACTTGTGTTTAACGGGACTTATACCCGAGCGTTTACTTTGCAAAGACAATACTGTACCAGGTGAGTTACCGAGCAAGTTTACTGTGTCAGACAATCATATGGAGCTGATTATTATAGAATTGTGCAGGAACTACAAATGATAATAACTATTAATAAGCTGCTTTCCTGTAGCTCAAACAGTAGAGCATTGGAGCTTGCAATGCCAAGGTTATGGGTTCGAATCCCAGGGAAAGCAAAGACCGATAAGAATGTAAATGTGTACCTTGAAATGCAATGTAAGTCGCTTTGGATAAAAGTGTCTGTCAAATGCATGAATGTAATTGATATATTTTATACATAAATTATAATTTGTGTGAAAAAGAAGAAATGCTGTTGGTGTTTAATCACGAGTAGTGTTTATTTCAGCTGGAAATTTCAGTGAAGTTTTGCAAAAAATGTAAGTACAGGCATGTTATCCAATGCACCTATTTTGCTGTGCTAGTTTAACATTCTTGAATCACTCCGCACTCTCTTCTCAAATAATAAAATAAGTTTAAAGCTGCAGTCTGTAACTTTTTTGGGTTAAAAATTATCCAAAATAAATGTTTGAGCAAGTACATAACCAGCCGGTGTTCAAAACTATCCGCCCGTAGCTCGATTCAAAACGGTAAGCTTGTAATAATGTTTTTAATTCTAGTGGTACTGGTGGATTTCACAGGAAATTCGAGCATGTCTTTGCGTCTATACCTCACATCTGTACACATAAAGAAGATGTCCAGACTAGTAGGCTTAGGCTATTGCGTGTGAGGATGTTGGAGGTGGAGATTTATAGCCTTTTCTCACAGCACTTGATATAATAAAACTTATCAATTTGATGGCGGATCCAGAAAGGTTTAAACGACAATCACCAGTGACAACCAGTGAAAAAAAGAAACTGTAACCGAGCCCATGCGAAAACAAGGATAAATATTGCAAGGGCTTTTGAAAGGTGGCGTGAACTCCGTGTTTAGAAGTGGTTGAAAACGGACGCAGAGACGGCTTTTTTCTGCTGGACAGGTCAGACATTTAACAATTATGTAACAGTATAGCGCACTTGTTCGCTTAATTAATACAGTTACGGAGTACTGAACTACAGGTAGCCCTAATACACATTAAATGTAGTCACGCAATGCTGATGCTGATTAATATTAACAATTTGAGAAAAAAGTATAATTTGCATGGTTTGACGTGATTTTGTAGGGCTGTAAACCAAAATTTGCCGCGTTCATTTCATCAAATGGAAAGCACTAATTGCTAATGGGGGTGTTTTCAGAGCACCCCTGTTTCACAAGTAACAGTCTGTCTTCAGAACACCCCCCTTGTTTTCACTTCTTATGGATTAGCCCAACCCACTGGAGAGGAGAGACAGATTGAAGAAAGTAGGCTACTAGAAGGTTTGCTGAATATTATTTATTTAATTGTGAGAGTGTTTAATTCATAGTCAGCCCTCTTCTACCATG
The DNA here is from genome assembly GCA_030578275.1 of Meda fulgida. NCBI lineage: Eukaryota > Metazoa > Chordata > Actinopteri > Cypriniformes > Leuciscidae > Meda > Meda fulgida. The sequence goes on from CM060627.1 coordinate 24,759,979, forward strand.
TCAACAAAGACATCGGCAGTGTGGCAGCATTTTCTTAAAAGTTAATAGTCTATCGTGTCTCAGCCGCGAAGCTGAGCTCCTAATCAGCTGTACAAAGCGGCTGAAATGATAGTGTCAGTTATAATAATACATATGACAAAAACAATTGTCTAAATTATGTTGCATATTCCTCAAAAGTTCTTGTGATGATATCACCAGTTTACAACGTAGTACTATTTTCGGAAATCATAGGCTATATATGATATTGCGCAGGTGCACGTGATGCAACGCTGCCAGAGCCGACAGACTCGTGCGTCAGACTCATTTCAGCGCAAAATAATTAGGTCAAAAACAATTTAATATACTGCAAATAGCCTACTAGTTTTTTATGTTTATTTATAATTCATTTAGGCGGACAACAATTCTACCAAGTAGTCTAAGTAGTCTACCAAGGCTTTACTAATTAATTATTTTTTTCCTAACATAATTTTTAGTCGATTTTTTGTCTAAAATTTCAGGACTTCAGTCAACCAATATTTCCTTTGGTTGATTACAGCCCTAGTGATATGATAAGCGATCGGTAGATTTAATCAGCGCGATTTACTGCAATGCTTTTTTCCCCTAAGTTTGTCAAAGTCGATGTTACTCACTTGTTCAGATGACATTTTCCGGTGAAAATTCTTATGTTGGTCATACTTCCAACAAGAACAATCTGTGATTCCGAATGACAGTATCCACACCGGCGCGGTGACTGACAGCCGCACATTCTCCTCAAAACATTGGATTTATCCGCGCACAGATTTCGAACAGAGATGGCGGCAAAAAGGAAAAACTACGGACTGCAGCTTTAACTTTGATCAATATTTAATGTACCTTTATTTATTTGTGTGGTAAAAAATCATGTACTGTAGTAAGCAGGATAATACAGTCATCCAGCATGGGGTTATTTTTCATCAATGACAAGCTGACATTATCCCTAACATTATATATCAGTAAATTGCATAATCTTTCAGTAAATTACATTGTTCTCAGCTCTCTTTAACACATTTAACCATATCTTAATCCAGTCTGCAGAATTTCCCTATAACCAACACAAAAAGGCAGATCACTTTAACTGGCATGCGCACACACCCTTTCAATGTACATTCCTCTGGCTGTGACTATTGTCTCTCTCTCTCAATGCATCTCTCTGATATTTCAGACTTTTAGGAGTTACATTAGTGCGGCACGATGGGTAAGAGTTGCAGCATAAGCACATATTCAGACAGGGCTCACAGAGGTTTAGACAAAAAAACCTTCACAATGCACACACACACACACACACTGCTGACCTCTCACCATTAGATGTGACACAAAAGCACATCATTTATCTACTCATCCTCATGAAAACACGCTCTGCGTTCCCACACACACACTCGCCCTGACAACATGATGAACACACTCTCTTTATAGTTTTCACCATGTTGTGTAATGTCTGGAGTTTGAGTGTGGAGGAAAAGATCAAACTACCATGAACTAACGCTTCTCTTGTTGAAGTAAATAAAACCAAGGTTGAATCAGCAATAGGCTTTAGTTTTAAAGTAACAAACTGTGGTAACTTAAGCTGTGTCAGATTCTATTGACTACCACAGAAATTAATTTCAACTCATCCCTCAGTTTATATTATCAAACAAATACACTTTAAAGTAATGCACTAAGAATGGAAATACTTCAGAGCATGTTGATGCAGATGGATTTTTAGTTACAAATTTAGTTATTTTTCGCATCTTAGTGTTAAAGGGGTGGAATAATTACCTTTTCACAAGATATAAAATAAATCTTTGATGTCCCCAGAGTGTGTATGTGAAGTTTTAGCTCAAAATACACCACAGATTGCATGTTAAAGTTGTCACTTTTTGAGGATGAGCAAAAACACACCATTTTTGTGTCTGTCCCTTTAAATGCAAACAGCACTGAAATTTTCAAAAATATTTGGCCTTTTATGTTCAAACCAGAAACAAAAGATGGAGAGACTCAAGAAGAAATGACAACATGTAGACAACATTTCTGAATGGTTAGTTAATGAATTTATGTAGTTTATGTGTTATCTTCTAGTCATTTATTAGCACTTTCTGTCTTGATAATCTATAAATCGTGCTTCGGGGGCGTGGTTTATGTAAATGTTAGGGTTAGTGATGTCACTAACCCGGGAGGAAGCTTGTGTAGTCCCTACCAGCCGTTTGTAGTCCTTAAAAAGTGATTTCTTTCAAAGAAAAGATCTCCCTTTGCTTTGAACTTGGAGCGTCATAACTTTGCAGATGTTGTTTATGCTCAAACAGCAACATTACACACTAACTAAAGTTAGAAAAGTCAAATCATAATCAACCACCCCTTTAATAAAAGCAAATTAGATAAAAACACTTTTTCTGAAGCAACCATTTTAGTTTGCCTCTACAAGTCTTTGAGATCTTTTTTCAAGTTTCTTGACTCATATTTAAGCACCCTGCATTGCAAGTGCGATACTGTACCAGATGAGCAACCAAGCAAGTTTACTACGTCAAAAAGTCTGTTCATATGGATTATGCAAATGTATGTATTATATTACATATTATGCACAATGGTAAAAGTGTTTTGAAATCATAACATAAGAAACCAAACAAAAAAATGATCTGTCCCTGTAATCATAATTTCTGTAAAAGGAATAAAATGTATTGGTGTTTTACAGCGTCTTGCACTGGCAACTGCAGAGAATTACTTTTTCCAACTTCTTGAAATATTCCATTATTGGTCACACAGACTGTAGGAACAAGGTCACACAAACAGAGAGTTTGCATCATTTTTTATGCAGCAGTTATTTAAAATCTAAAAAGAAAATAATAGTTTTCTCTACTTTCAACTCACTCTCTCTCTCTCTCACACACACACACACACACACACACACACACACACACACACACACACACACACACACACACACACACACACACACACACACACACACACACCCACGTTAGGTTTTAATGTTTTATGGGGACGTTCATAGACAATGATTTTTATACTGTACAAACTGTATATTCTATTTCTATCCCCTTACACTAACCCTACCCCTAAACCTACCCCTCACAGAAAATGTTCTGCATTTTCGTAAACTTCAAATCACTTAGTAAACTGTTTTCCTCATGGGGACCAAAAAAATTAATAAAAATTGCACCCACAAGGTCAAAGATTTCTGGTATTGCCATGCTTGTCGGGACATTTAATCCAGACAAAGTAGGAAATACCTGAACCACACACACACACTGAAATGACACTGGTGAGATCATTCCAGCACCGAAAGAACAATACAGCAGCTGACTGTGTGTGTGTGTGTGTGTGTGTGTGTGTGTGGACATTAAATCAGGATGAGATCTGTCTCTCTCTGCGTGTGTGTGTCCGTGTGTGTGTGTGAGGTACTCCCGAGATCCTCTGGAAAAACCGCCACACTAAATCAAACCAGCACAATAATTACATGTTAATCACTTTTTAACCCGCCTCCTGTTTTCCATTCCCTTGTTCCCTTCTCTTCTTCTGTCATCCCTAATTCATCCCCTTTGGCTGGAGACTGGAGAAAGAAAGATGGCGGGAGTAAAAGAGAGAGATTGCTTGGACAGCTCCAGTTGCATAAATTATTCTATTATCTAATGGTAGCTTGAAAAATCTTGCTCACTAAATGTTTGTATTTCTATTATTGTTAGATACTTTCTCAATGTAAAATAAAAATGTTGTAAATGCATTTAGCAATTAGGTTTTTAGGTAACAAATAAAGCAAGTAGGTGTCCTTTCCTTTTCTCCCCAAACATCTTTGTAAATCATTTCAGTCTTAGGTGTGCTACACACACACATATATATATATATATATAAATTGACCTGATCTGTATGTAAATGACCCATCTACAACACACACGCGCGGTCAATAGAAGTTTATGACTTCTGAGGACACCACACCAATAATGAATCGAATCGGAAACGATAAAGATGTTGGTGAATTATAAACACTATAATGTCAGTGTGACTTTTTGACATGTCTCTGTCACTTAGTAATATTATTTTCTTGTAGTTAAATATATATATATATATATATATATATATATATATATATATATATATATAAATCATTCGCTTAAATTAAAAGCAGTAAAAATAAAAATCAAAGAATAATCCCCAGCATGATATAGAAACAAATAATATTACTACGTGACAGAGACATGGAGTATATCAAAAAGTCACACTGACATTATAGTGTTTATAATTCACCAAAATCTTTATCGTTTGTGATTAGATTCATTATTGGTGTGGTGTCCTCAGAAGTCAGAAGCTTCTATTGAGCATGTGTCTGTGCACACGCGTGTCAGAGTGAGTGTGTGTGTGTGTGTGTGTGTGTGTGTGTGGGTGCTCGTGGATATGTATATAATTCTCAACTGCTTTTTGGAGTTTTTGCATTGGGCATGAAATGAAAATTGGATATGAAATAAAAACCCTACACAGCACAACATTTTTTTATAGTAAAATGCAAACAAAAATGTATTATTTATTATTTATTATTTATTGTTGGCATCTGTCTATTCTTTCTTTTACCAGGTGACATATGTTTTTAATATTTTACAAAATGGACACAACCTTCAATGTCAGAAATTACACGACAGTTAATTATAATTTTTTTTTTGCATTTTGCATTTTTCCCCCTGAGTTATTTAAAAATCTTTATTTTAAATAAAGACATTTAGTAGCTATGTTTATTTAGCTTCTTCTTTTCTTTTTTTTTGTCCCAACAATTTAAGTCTCGGTAGTTTTACAATCAAGTTTTTAAAATTCTTCTGGGAAGAAAAAAGCCTCACACATGCATACAGTGAGCAAAAACACACTACAAGGACATTCTCAAAAACACAGACACACACATACAGACGGTCTCTGTGAGACCCATCACATGCTGCTTCCTTTGTTTAATTTATTACTGACAGAATTCCCTCTCTCCTCTCCTCATGTCTTCCCCATAGTCCCCATTAATCTCCTCTTTACCCACACACACTCCTCTTCTGTCTCTATCTCTTTCTTTGCAGTTGAAGTTTCTTCTATTAATCCTTCAAGGGGACATTAAAGTTTACTTTTGTAATTTTATTTCTTCCACTGTGATCCACTAATAATTGTAACATTAGTTTCTTTCACAAACTCTTTTCGACTCTTTGTTCTTTAGAAATAAACAGCCTATTTTGCCAATGTTTACTTAACAATTGCAAACTGGCTCTGCATTGAAATAAACAATTAAAAACTAATGGTATTTAATGGAAAAAAGGTTATTTATCAAAATAAGCGCGCACACCATGATTTCTTATAAACAAGGTCTCTTTAAAATTCGTACATTTCTTCCTTACAATGATTTAGAACAGAGTTACTCTGTTCGTCCTCTAAGAACTCCACATCTAGACCTGTAAGTGATATAACTTTTTCCCGCTAAAGCTGGAAGGAATAATATCTGTTTGATTTGTGGTTTCATTTTTCAATCTAATAAATTAGAGGCTTACAGAAAATAAATTATCCTTCCTAACAATGCCCACAGCGTTTGAGGTCCCATAAGAGACTGAGAAAGTTGAAGTGGAGCTCTGTGAGTGAGAGAGGGACAAAATGCATTCATATACTGCCTATATGTGTGTTATACTGTATGAATACATGTAAAAACCAAACTAGAGAGAAAATGTTTTACTTATTAAAGCACACACAAATATGAAATAGCTACAAACACAAGAAGGATACACAAACCCTTCTACAATATAACCTCTAGCTACAAGGATGGGAGGAGGGAGAGAAGGAAGGAATGAAGAGGAGGAACCGAAGGACAGAGAGATGGCAGATGAGGAGCGGAGGGTCAATTAGATCCAGCAGTGAGCAGCCTCATGCGGATGAAGGAAAATTAGCCATGGCTACACTGTCTGTGCACCGTCTACACACACATACACATGCACATCTATCAGCACTCACATACTCAAAGCTGCTTTCAATTAGCAAGACATATAGCATGTGCAGAACCGAGTGAGAGAGCAGAAATATAGATGCAGAACACTGCCTGACAGTGAATAGAGAAATCATCTCGGGTTACAACTGTAACGAGGATTGGGGAACGCCTTCAGCGTGATGCGTCTGAAGCCTGTATGGAACTAGTCTCTAGTTCCATACAAACACCAATCTCGATTGGTGTTTCGTCATTACGTCACTCGTGACGTTGCATGTGACAGCATCACAACAGCGTCAGCTTCTGATAGGTCGAAGCAAGTCATTCTCAAGAGCGCAGAAAGAGTGGCCGATGGACACAGCGTCTCGTTCTCAGGGAACGAGGATAACAGTTGTAGCCCGAGACGTTCCCTTTCGAAGGGAACTCGTGCTGCGTCGACAATCGACATTGGGAAACTAAATGCCACACCACACTGACTAGTACCCACCCTGGTGTGAAGCAGTTTAGCACACTCAAGATGAGAGAACTTGTGAACCTGGTGTAGAAGGCAGATGCAGTCTATAATGCTTTATGAAGGTGTGGCCGAGGTCGGCCTGGTATGTTGACCCGCCACCATATATGCATTTCCCACCAAGGCCGATGTAGTATGGAAGGGCTTGGAGGGGAGCGCCGGAGCTCTCAGGGATGATGCAGCTTCGGGTGAAAGATATGTAGCGAGAGTTTCTTCCACCCTAATCTATATCATACATCACTCCATAACTGTTCTCTTTCGAGCCCACAATGGATGAATATATATGAACAATGGGGCTCGATATTCGGGACAAGAACGGTTTACTCCACGATCTCGTGAAGAAAGTGAAGAAAGGAAGGCTCCGGTGCGAAAGCTGTGACCGGGTTTGTGGGAAGTGTTCATCGAGTTTGCTTTTTCTGGCCGCTTCCTGCTTTTCAGATGGCCATTCAATATTTAATTTGGCCACTGCCCTGGTCACGACCTCCAGCAGCTCCGCAAAGGCAGGAGAAAGAGGTGGCAAATCCTCTCCTGCCTCGATGCCCAAAATATTGAACTCCTCAGAGCCAGATATTTTGAGCATCGGGTCCTCGTTCTGGGCGGAAGAAGCCGCAGAGCGGGCTTCCAACTTCTGATTGGGACCGATAGAGCTGGCTGCTGATTGTGAAGAAAGGACATCTTAAGAAGAACATCATCCACCAGCTACATTTGCGGACCCCATGTGTGAGGACGCCGCGCCGCCTCGGCAGACGCGGGTCTCGACCCACGGGGAGTGCAAGCCTGGCCTGATTCATCAAACAGGGCCAGGCAGGAGCGGAGTGTCCTGAGAGGCAGCAAATCACAGTTTGCACAGACAGCGCCCTCGAACACTGTCCGTGCATGCTCCACTCCCAGACAAACAACACAAGAGTGTGTGTCACCCTCGTTCAAATAGTGTGGGCAAGGGGACGCACACTGTATTGTTTCTCCTTATTCGCCATTTTATATATAATGTTAGATAAGGGAATATATTGAGTGATTTCAGACAGACAACACCAAATAAGACAGTACAGTCACACAGAACACTTGCTGAAGACCGGAAAGCTGACGCTGTTGTGATCTGGTGTCCTTTTATAGCTTCAACATCACCGTCACATGAGACGTCATGAGTGACGTAATAATGCAACACCAATCGAGATTAGACTAGTTCCATACAGGCTTCAGACGCATCATGCTGAAGGCGTTTCCTAATGTGTCGATTTTCAACGCAGTGCGAGTTCCCTCGAAAGAGAACCATTCTTCCTGTTGTAGGCAGTGAAAACCTTTGAAGTCCAAAGAGCTTTTTACACATTATCAAGACACATTTTTGTTCTAAACAGTTTCTTTTCGGAGAAAACAAATCTCACTGAGTGAAAACATGACTTAAGAGCTCCGAAAACTCCATCAAACCAAATCCAAACCATCATCAAACTAAATCCACCGTATCAACTCCAAACAAACTGACATGCCCAACAATACAACATGTATTTGTGGTATCCGTCCACACACACATAATGGCAGCTGGATTCTCTTCTTCTAAAACACATACACACAAAAACACACACACATTCACACTCACTCACTAATTAAAGCAATATTGCCATAAATCAAACCAGATGGCTCGTTTTGCGGCAGCACTGTGTAAATGCTTCAATTATCTAAATGATTTGGAATAACACACTTTACACACACTCACGCAACCCTGCCTTTATCTATTTTTGATTTAAAGGCTGTGACCATTGACCAAACATCCATAAACTGCCATTTATTTAATACGGTCAATATTATCTGAGATTCCATTCCACACTGAATTCCTAGTATATTTACTGTAAAACAAATCTTTTTAAGTTTCTGATTTTGATGCCATAACAAAAGCAGACTGACATGCAATGAAGTGGCAGCTCAAACAAAACAATACTTTGCTGAATTCCCATGAGAAAACATGTGAGGATATCTCAATCGCTTACTACAGGTGTGTCCTGTTCTGCTTCTGGAGAGCAGCCATCCTGCAGACTTCATTTCCAAACCTGCTCCAACACACCTGTCTGTAATTTGCAAGTAAGTCTGTACACCTTGATAAGCTGGTTCAAGTTTGCTTCATTGGGATTGGAGCTGAACTCAGTAGCTCTCCAGGAGCAAGCTTTAGTTCCAACCTGTTTCCTCAACCTGGCTGGAAGTTTCTAGTGATCCTGAAGACCTAGGGACAGGGGTGTCCAGTCCTGATCCTGGAGGGCCGACTTTCTGCAGAGTTTGGATCAATTTGCACATTTGGATCAAGACAAAGCAGGTTTAGATCAACCTCCCAAGAGCCCCCAAGATCTATAGGTAGTGAATCAGTATACTGCGTACACAGATTTGGACACTGGTAATGACCCTGGTTAACTACATATTGGGACACTGTGGACTTATGTCTGGTACACATTGTACGATTTTGGATGATTTCTGTGATTGTGGCTCCTAAACGGTGGTCCTACGTTGTACAGTGACAGAGATTAAAATATGGCCATTGTCACAGTCTTCCGATCAAAGATTTTCTGAAAGTGTCAGAAATTTAGCATGATCATCTCACAATGTGTTTGCTGCTAAGACCTATGTCTACTGAATAGCCAATAAAAATGCAACATGAAATGGTGTATTGATCAACACGACATGGCGCTAAAACTTACCTCAAGCTCCATTTGGAAAATTGGCATGCTAAGTTGGCCTGTGGTTGGATGTTCCAGCACATTTCAAAATATACAAGAGAACAGTTCCCTAACCACAGAATAAAGGTTTTGACATGGACACAGCAGCCCCCTGACCCAAACCCCATAAAAAAACCTGTGGGATGAGCTGAAGAAAACAATCCACAAGCATGGATTTCTGAAGGATATGGAGAGATTCTGTATGGAGAAATGGTTTCTCTTGATCTCTTGACAAATGTTCATCAATCATATGATGCATTAGGAGAGGATCCAGAGTTGTTATCTTGGTAAAGGGAGGTTGCACAACGTATTAAATGAAGGGGTGCCAATAATTGTAAAATACACATATTTCATAAAAAAATATTTGTTTTCTAATAATTTTTTTCTTTCAACTATTTGACTTGAACTAAAAGTTAGATTTTTGTGAATATTTTGAATGAACGACTAAGAGGAGAAATTGCAAAAACATATTTACACAGTTGCTCATATTTACCAAGGGTGCCAATATTTGTGGAGCCCACTGTACTATGCTGATGATGAAATCACACACACTGTACACATACCCTATCCTACACATAAAAACCTGAAGTATACTCTGGGCTAAGTGCATAAATGCATCAGAATGTTTGGTGAGTGGTCCAAGGGTGATCCATTTAATTTTGGGTGAACACAGAACTATAGGATTATTAATTTCCGGTCCCAGAGCTGGATCATATACTATCATAAAATATCATTATTTAAACATATATTATATCTAAACATGCAGACTTTAAGATGACCTTTATGACCAAAATGCCCTTAGTTTCAAATAAGGGTTCAATAGATGTCAACAAAATAGCTAACCAAAACCACATGATAGTTTTGGCATGTACCATTCAACTCTCTTGTAGCTTTGAGTATGCTGTACTAACTTAGCTATTAGCAATATCTGAAACGGTATCAAGATACAATTATTTTTGCGATCTCATCAAATAAGCCCAAGCACAATACATTTTTTGTTGAGTTGTTTCAAGGCCTTTAAATGAAAAAGTCTGCAGATGTCTTTGCAGATTCACAACAGATGTTTTACTTTCCATTATTTTATTATTACAAATGCTAAGAGGACAGTCAGTGTTAGGCCAGAAACATATTTAAGTACGCAAATGCAAACTCGAATGCTAGTACACTCACTATACATAAAATGCAGCCACATGTAACGTTACTGCAGTAACAAATCTCATTCAGTATGCTAGTTATAAACAAGTTGACAGTTTAACTATGACTAACGTGTTAAGCAAACTCTCTTCATGTTGTTGCTTCGCCATGACAGTAATTGACCTGAAAGAGAAAGATTTTGTGCTAGTGTCCGCTAATAGTGCCACTTGTGTCAAGTATGCAGCACATTACAAATGAGTACTATGATAAATTTGGGAACATAATGACACATAAACTCTAGCTCGACAGATCTTAGCAAACATCAATGTTCCCAGCATTCCACACACGGACTGTTTGCTTAAGCCCCTTTTGGAAAGTTTTAACCCCATCTCTCTCTTTCTTTCTCTCATTTTTCAGAACATCCTCACTCTTGAGGAAGGTGTGGACAAAAAGTGAATGCAGAGAAAGATCATGCTGATAGTTAGAACTCTCTCTGGCGGTTGATTCTTCAGGGAAGGGTGCTGGAGATTTAGAGTGCCTCGGAGCTATCGTCTCTCACTCCTGCATCTCGCTGCCAGTCTCTTAAGGGAATGGCCAAATGATGGATGAGAGAAGTGAGAGACAGAACATTTTTTGTTTGGCAGGTTTACAGGTTTACGAGAGCCTCAGAGTGATCCTTCACCTTTAGGTCTCTAAGGTCAGGCTCAGCTGATCTTCACCATTCAGGAGTGGCCTTACAATTGCACAGAGATGGAAACTCAAACCCAGAGATGATGAGTTGACAAAGACAAATTTACAATAGAACTCTAAGATGGATAGTGATTCCACCGATTCTACGCACCAGTGTTGACCGCTGGTTGTATAATGAATGGGGGAAAGTTGAAGGCCCAATATGCCGGCTCTAGTAGAGTAAATCATACCTTTCCAACAAAAAAACCCCCAAAAGAATCAGCGCTCTGCAAATTAACTGCCTGGTCTTCACCTGAACCTCCTTACATGAAACTTACTAAAGCTGCGTTTCCACTACATTACCCGGAACAATTTGACCCAGGAACTTTCCCCCCACCTGTTGCTGTCTGCGTTTCCATTGCGGTATAAAGTATTGTGAAGATTAGGCAAATTTGTCCGGTGACGTAGGACTTCGCAACGTTCCATTTCCCGATGGATTTCGTATTTTTTGCATATAAGCTTAATAAAGCCTGACCTCATCGTCATATTTTTTTAAACTCCATCGTTGATTTGAATAGCACACTTAACTCTTACTGCACGCACCACAACAAACTTTTAAAAATGATGTTTGAAATAAAATGCTGCGTGGAGTCAACCAATCAAAATGCTGCGTGAACTCACCAATCAGCAAGTCCCTCCCCCGAAAGTTCCTGAACTTTGAAAATGTACTACCTCGCCAGTAGGGACTTGCTGAGGGGGACATTTTTACCTGGAACTTCATTTAGACCCTGGTTCCTGCGGTTGAAACACACAGATTACCACACCAAAGTCTACCACCCACTAGTTCCTTGAATAAGTTCATGCGGTGGAAACACGGCTTAACCTGAAAATTTTATATCTGATAATTTCATTATTTTCCCTGCTGAAAAATCCAGCATGGCTAGTTACCAGCATAAGGTATGTTTCACACACTGGGACCAGCATGGGATGCTGGTCCCCACCATGGGATGCTGGTCCCCACCATGGGATGCTGGTTGCATAAATTACTACATCTGATTTCACGTACGTGTGAACTCGTTAACTGCATGTAAAATCAATATCTCACCAGAGGATGATTAAACAACTCCAAAAACAGCATTACCATATTAATTTATTTCAAACCAGTTTGGCTTTATTTCTTTCATGGTACATGTAAAAATGTGGTTGAAGCCCTTTAGTTGCACACTTGGCCATTGACTTTGGTTGAATTAATTATCTTTCAGCAATTCTTGAATGTGCATGCTATTTCTTTTGTCGACAATACTTCATGCTCCTAACTGCAATAACACACCATTTACTATGTGCATTTTTTGGAATCAGTGACCGACCGTTGGATTTGGACATGTGTGAGTTCCCAAATGAGTATGAAAAGTCTTTAAAAATAGCAACTTTCAGTTTTGATCTTTCATCATCAAATTTGATCCCATTGAAAGGAGCTCATCTCATAATCCCTGTTATTGAACAAACTTATGATTATTGCTCATTTTTATGTTTTTATTAGGCATTTTTTCTTAGGTATTTATCAGGCAAGTTATAATCATGTAATTCAATAAATTATATGTTTTAACTTTATATTGTGTTACCTTTACTTTGTTAATGTGTAAAATATATAAATATGCAAGCAAAAACAATGTTTGTCCCCAAAACACTGATTGCATACAGACAGCTAGCCTACTCACACTCCACCCCCGCATGACCATGCAGGTGAACCAGCTTCACCAGCTCCGTTTTGCTTGAGAACAGCACGAATATGCTGGTCCACCAACTAGACCAGCACTATAGCAGCATAAACCAGCCTGGACCAGCACTAACCAGCATTCACCAGCCTAGACCAGCATGAAATCCATTCTGGTTTACGCTGGATTTTTCAGCAGTGTATATTAAAGTTTAAACATGGACATGGAGAGACTGTGGGAATCACATTTAAATGGAAAATCCCTCAAGTTCCACAAGTAAACCATTTAAAACATAGCATCTGGTGAAGCATCATGGAAGTCATGAAAATATGTGTATGTAGTTTTAAGCTTTTCAGTGTGTTGCAACAGCAAACTTTGATCAAAAGTTCTGTTGTTATTCTGTTGTTATCAACACAGTTAAATGATTCAGTGTTTCCCCAAACTATAGTTCCAACAAACATCCACAAACACCTGTGGTTAGAAGCATAGTTTCTTGTTAATATGATGTGGACTAACATTGATTATGCTCTTGGGCACAATAAGAAAGCTAACACGCAGAACATTCCATGCAGTACAGTACATGTCATTCGTATTTTAATGTCATTCATATTTAAATGTGCATAAATGCACACAGAGTAGGGAGGAACCCACAATGAATCAAGCATAAAATAAAGGAAAACAACGAGAAACAAAAATAGTGAAGTAGTCCTCAGATGCCATGTTTGTTACAGCAGCATTTCTGAGAAATTACATTGGGGAGAAAGCTACTGAATGAATGAACTACATCTATATGGGCATTAAATTGCATACTGCATGTCAACGTGATTGAAATAACTGATTGGCTTTTTGTTGTTTGCGTAAATTAACTGCAGTAATTTTACTTAAATTACAATCTATTAATTGGCAGAAGTCATTGCTCCACCTCCTGCGTTTTGTCATGTGCATGTTCTGTTTTGGTTAATTCTAGTTCCTATATCTGTTTCATTTGTTCCTATTTTCCCGCCACTATTTAGTTTCCTTGGTTACTGATTGTTGCCTATGTTATACATGGTTGTTTTGGTAAGCTTTTTTTGGATTTTTGATGAAAAAAAATGTTTTTGTTAAATTCTACGTCGTGGTGCGATCTCTGCAGCCACAGAACATGACAGAACACTGAAACAAAACAAAAGAAAGGATGGACAGTCCTGCAGTCCTTCTTCTCCTACTGGAAAGGAGGAGTATTCCCTCAAGGACCAAACAAGGGATTTCATTTATTACACTAGCCTCAACAAGTAGTCCAAGGAAATCCTACCCATGTAAGGTCCACAAGGGAGCTTTGCAGAATAACTTGATTAGGTGCTGGTAAGATGCGTATCCCCCTACACCATCTGTACTGCAGAAGACGACGCCACTAGCCCCACTCTGGACCCAGAGCCCAGCCAGCCATCCAACATGCCCATCATGGACATTCTGCCAGAACCCCAGCCCACCTCGATGCCATTGAAAGAGCCGACGCCTGAGGACAACATCGCCCTGGAGCCAGAGCCTGACAGTATTTCTGACCAGGTGCTAGAGACGCAACACCATCCGTGCCAGTGGGCTTCCTCGTGGAGTTCAAGGGAATGGATTGGAGCCCCATCCATACTCTTACCGCTGAGGATGTAGTCAAAGTTATTTGAGGATTTAAAATAGTAAATTCTCCAAAGTCTCCCGCCATCACTGTTCCCGCCCAGCTCCAAGTCTCCTGCATCTCAGCTGATCGACCAGCTCAAATTCTCCTTCTTCTGTGAAGGTCCCACCCAGCCTCCCTCTCCCACCTCCTCTACCTAAGCCAGCCAGTTCCTCTGCTAACTCCCTTCAGTCATTCGTCTTCTCCTCTGTTAACTCCAGTCTGCTGCTCAGATCCGCCTCCCAGTCTCCAGTTCCACCTAGGCATACAAATCCCCGGTCTCCGCCCCGGGCCACCGAGCCCGTCACTCCACCTCGGCCAATCAACCAGTCGGCTCCACCTTGGCTCTGCTTTCCCCTCCTTGGTTACATACCTCCCTAGATCCACGTCTTCCACCTGAACCCCTTCCCGCCTCTGATGAACTGTTTTTTTTTTCTATGGCACAAAGACGCATCATGTCACATGTATTTTCTGTTTTGGTATAGTTCTAGTTTCCTTTGTTCCCATTTTCCCACCACTAGTTAGTTTCCTTGGTTACTGATTGCCATCTTTGTTAAATATGGTTGTTTTGCTATGCTTTCTCCACTAACTGTCATCACTAATGCTTTCTATATTCTGTTAAACTGTTTTGAGTATCGTCGTTAGATCTCTACAGCCACAGTTTGTGACACGTTTCACATAATTACCAACAGTCCTTTATTGTTGAACTAACTTGATTCAAATGACGAAGGTGCGATCATGTTACTGTTATTTCAGAAAATGTGACAAGCTAGTTTATTTCTCAATGACGAATCGTACTGTGGTGCAGCAAGTTATGCTGTTGTACTGGAAATGCACCCCTCATGGGCCGTTTTTTTAATCGATTGTGTCATGTCTTGCTCCTTTTATTTTGCATTTGGTGTGAATAGACAAATTGCTTGTTGCTGAAATCTTGTCTTATTGTGCTTACTTAAGGAATGATGTTAAGTGATGTCAGCAATTTAATCCAAAGACATACAGATCAGTTTACAGATTTTGTACTATATTTATACATTACATTTATTCATATGACAGATGTTAAAGCAATTTACAGTGCATCCAAGCTGACAATACATATATTTTCAATACTTCTAAAATATATCTTTGGACTGAAAAAAAGTGCCATGTCATTACATCCAGACTCAGGTCATTGAGAGTCAGGTCAGATCTTCTTAGGGCCAGAAAGTCAGAGAAGTCTTAAGATAAACGTTTCAGATGGCATCAGATAAACTGCAGTAGCACAGAGGCAACAAATATGTTGTACTACATCCCAAATAAACCAGATCAGCACTCATACTTCCTGCTGTAGCATCAAGGCTGTATCTGATTTTAGTACAGTGAAGTTTGTGACAGTGTCTATGGTATATTTACATCCAAATTCCCACAAGGCTTGCATCTCTCTCTCTCTCTCTCTCTCTCTCTCTCTCTCTCTCTCTCTCTCTCTCTCTCTCTCTCTGAGAGAGAGAGAGAGAGAGAGAGAGAGAGAGAGAGAGAGAGAGAGAGAGAGAGAGAGTCAACACTGAAAGTCATCCAGGATTACAGAAAGACAACACATTCTTTCACAGACGGGACAGAAGGGAAAGCATAGGGACATTTGCATAATCATTGGTGGAAAAGCCTGTAGAGACGGATCAGTGTGTTTGTTTGTGTGTATCTGGTTACTCTCAGCTTGCACAAACTAAAAAAACAGTTTAAGGGAAATTAAACTGTGAAGTTCTTATGAAGGTAAAAGAGTAGCTAAACTCGAGAGCACGTAGATGTGAATTTCAGAACTTGTACAATAAACATTCGTACTTGTACGCTAAAATTTACACTCACAGCTCCAATGTGAAAACCTGTACAATAAAAATCTGAAGTTGAATGTTGAATATGCACTCGCAGACAAACCTGTATTCTGAATTTGAAGCTGCAGACAAATAGTCACAAATGTGTAACATGCCATTTACAGAAATACAATGACAGACACTAACTTGAGATATATATTTGCACTTATTCTTTCATTCACATTTGCAGTACAAGCTCAGTTAGGCACTTGCAACTTCTCAAATCTGTCACTGCAATTTCAAATTTCGCGCCTTGACATTTGCTACTCTTTTCGCGATATAATAGATGCAAAACTAACTTGTGCACTTGCAACTCAGTGGCGGCGAGAGAGAAAGGAGGGTGGGAGCGGGGGTGTTCAAACGAGACGTTTTATTGGTTAGCGCCTAGCCAATGAAATGGGACTTCTATTGTACTTGATGATGTCACGCGTCCTCTGGGACGTTTTGAAACGCTGACATGGCTTATGGCTTATTCTCTTATTATTGTGTGCAAACTAATTTTGTATTCTTTATTGTTTGAGATTATAATATGAGATCTATATTAATACACTATATTCAGCCTTTCAACTAGACCGTTTCTACTTGTCTTATTGATATTTAGCTGCATTTAATTTTTGAGAAAATTAAATATGTACTCATCTAATCTTTGAGGAGTTAAATATCAGTATTAATAAACTATTCAGCTTTTTTCATCCAGACCGTGTTTATTTGTCCGGTTGATATTTGGCTGCATTTAAATTTTGAGAAAATTAAATATGTAGGCCTACTCTTCTTATCTTTGGAGTTAGATGTCTGTATTATTATACTATTCAGATTCAAAATTTAGCACTGAAAGACTGCTTTAAAATGTTCACAGAGACATCAAACAAAAGCACAAAGCCTTTCATTAAGGTGAATTTCGTTTTGTATTAATTGTATCTTAATTTTAATCAATGTTTCATCAACCAATTGCCTGGATTTAATAAACAATAAGTAAATATAGCAGACAGTAGATAATCACGTCACGGAGGCGATAATCACGTCACAACCTAACACATTTTGGTTTTGGCTCAATTATTTAAAAAATAATTAAGTTAGATTATTTTTTTATTTTTTTTTACACAAGCAACATACACATATCTGCTACAAATGAACACTTAAAGTTTTTTTCTAGGACCTACCATTTTCGTACAGTTGCACTGAAAGTGACAGAAGTGCAAATGTTACAACAAACCCCATATGCGGGGTTAATTGTAACAGACAGAGGGGTTAGTTGTAACACTTGTGTGTAACACACATAATTCAGTACTATTTTATCTGTTTAGTTTGATATTGTTTGTGCGTATGTAAAGATAGATATCCATACATCCATCCATCATCCAATCATCCTTCTATTATGGATCAACATCATGGATAGAGATATAGGAAAGGGCTGCACAGTTTTGCAATAAATAAATAAATACATAAATAAATAAATAAAATCATCACATTTTGTAATTGAAATTGAATTATATTTATGTGTGGCAGCTGCATGCAAAATTATTATTATTATTAATAATAACAGTAATAATAATGATACAAAACGAGCTTAAAAACACATTTTAAAGGGGCTATTGCACGAAAAACAGGCTATATTTTTAATAAATAAACAAGTGATCAATGCATAGTAAACAATATTTTTTATTTTTAATTCCAACATTGTTTGTGAAAGCCCAACAAAGTTAAATGTGGCAAAATAAATATATAAATAAATACTCAAACCTGAAAATTGTGGCTCTCTGTTTTCATTTGATTATCATTGTACAATTGGTGGCTTAGTTGTAACACTTGATTCAGTTTGACAGTATAACCTCCAAATGCATAATGCAACCCCTTCTGCCTTTTTCTTTCTCAAATCGGTTTTTCGTTTTTTTTTCTCCAAAAATTATACAATATTTATCCAGGGAGTACAGTGGGTGGTGCAAATGTATAATGTAGAGAATAGTTGTAAAAATGGAGAGAAAATATAAATCGGGCGCATTAAAAAGAAAAGAACAAGATAGCCTTTGTGTTTTATTTAACATATAAGCTAACTTGGCTCAACAAGTGACACATTTTTACGCATTCATCAGATATTTTACGTTTTTTTTTTACGGTTTTAATGTTAAAATGACTTGGTAGCAGAGGGCCCCATGATGAAGCTCCGCCCCCACGGTACTGAGAGTCTAGCTCCGCCCCTGACATAAGTGCTTCAGACGCAATCACGCAGGGGCATCACGACGTCATCGACACATCGTCTTGTTCCTTACTCAGGGAACTAGGATTACAGTCGTAACCTGAGACGATTTCTGATGAGCCTTGTATAACATTAAATATAACAAACAATTTTTCATTAGCTTTTTGCATTGACACAGTAGGACTCAAACTACTATCAACAATATCAGTCTCCATGGCTACACGTTTCAAATGTTCAAATGCTCAGAGAGCCTCGAAAACAGCTTTTTTGACCTGTTTGAAAGTAAACTTTATTATTTATTTCCAGAGGTGTAAAAAAAGTATAGAAAAAGTGTACAAAAATGCTTAAATGCATAAATTGTAGTTTACATAATTCAAAGTAAAAAGTGAATGTTTATAGCTTTTGAAACTGATGGAACAATGTGTGAATTGTTTTCATTCAAATAATCCTACAATAAAAAAAAAAATCTGAGTATCCTGACTAGAACACAAAGATGTTCAAATAAAACCTGCTATTTTCAGAAGCATTTATACGTGAGTATTTTTGTGTACAAAAATCTTTGACTGATCTTGGACAGTGTCAAAATTGTATGTCTTATATGTCTACAATGAACTAATATTGCTTTGGGTCAAAGGCTTTGTGTTATGAAATTACCATAGTTCGCACCAGTAACATTTGAAAAGTAATGGATTTCATTGGTTGTAAAAAAAAAAGAAGAAAAAAAGTGAAAGACAAATATGACTGTAAGCAAGGCTTATCAGCTTGTTAAAATGAAATAGGAAAGATCTTGATGACCTGAAGTTTGCTACTCCTGTCTCGTGTGCTTTATTGCTGCTTACTAACTCCTGACAAATATTATCCAACTCAATAAACTTATATGAAATACTACAAATTAGCGACGAGAATTAGTCTTTTTTCTTGCTATCGTTGGTCACGAAGATGGCTGTTGCTAACGTGACTTTCCCGAGATTTTTCTTGCCTTGCCCCGGTGAGCATGCTACGAAATTTTGAAAAGGATTGCTAAAGGGGATGCCTGGCCAAACGAAAGATGGAGAGCTGCCTCGGGACAATGGATTTCCTACTCATTGTCTAACAAACGTACGACATACTGTATAAGGATGTGGATCGATTGAAAGCCTACTTTGTGCCAAAATCAGAATCAGAATCAGCTTTTATTGCCAAGTACAGCTTGTACAAGGAATTTGTCCTGGTGCACAGGTGGATATCAATAATAAATAAAAATATACAATATTAATAAAAATAGATGTCTATTTTTAAAATGTAACTGTACATTTAACTGTACATTAGTGTAATGTGTGCAAAAAGTCTTTGAAGAAGATGCAGGATAACAGACTAATGTGACTAATGCGATTAATGTAACGTATATTAACAGTGTTGATAAGGCCAGTGGCCGGTGCATTTCTGAAATAGTAAAATAGTATCTGAACGCCATGCCTTCCATAAACGCTGTCAGGCGCCTCATGAGGCAATTTTACAGTACGTTGTTGCTTTGCGAGAGCTTGGTGTTTCAAGTGAGTTCAGTGAAAATAATCAAGTCCTGCCTCCTAATGCCCTTCTTGAGCCTACTTCTCCTCTGCCAGTCTTTCAGCGCATTGTTGCTGAGTCAACTCAGTTTGGATGTGCTAAAAACTTTCTACACGTAAAGCTGGATGAAACTTTTAAACTGTGTCAGGAACTGTCTATTAAGGACTTTGTCTTCCAAATCTCACGGTGTCGTGTGGTTTCGTTTCTGTCATCAGTCGCCATAGAAAAACCATTGAGTATTGTTACTGATAACCCAGCAAGCAATAGCCGTAATTTCACCGTCTAGGTTTACTATAGACACTATATAGTCTGGCTATGAATAATACACTTCTAGCCAAAATAACCTTGAATTTGGTTGCATGTCGTTTTTGACTAAATAACTTGTGAGAAGTATGATATTCCATCATGAAGGCATAGTAAACAGTGATTATAAGTTGTTTGCTTTCATTTCTTCACTCATTTCATTGTGTTATCAATTGATGACTAGTCTATTCTTGGGCGATAGTTTAAACGTCTATCAAATTTTCACTGACAGCCCAAATTTTGCCTTGTTTTAGCCTAGACGTCTGGGCTGTATTTGGACGGCTATTAGACGTCTTTTAAACGCAAAATTGTTTGCTGGGAACAGTGTTCAGTTTACTTCTGCTGCTTTCGCTGATTTTCTGGAAGAAATTTTCTTTACACTGATCCAAATTGAACACAAACTTGGTCTGATCAGGCCCTTTCATATTTTTTTTCCATTGTAAAGTTCACATAAAATAATATTAAAAAAGCATTAAAAAAGCAAGTATGTTGACATACAGTTGAGCAAAAATGTGAGCAGACACAACTCAAGGAAGATTATAATCCAAAGCCTCTTCTCCTGTTCCACATGTCTGAAATCCAGAAAATATGTAAAATATTCTGTAATCCAGAAAATAATGTTGGTGCACCAATCATAGGATATTCATAGGTATAATGGATTTTATACTGTACCAATTGTATATTCTATTCCCTCCCCCAAAACCTAACAATCACATAAATCTTTTTGCATTTTTACATCTTCAAACAAGGTCAAGGATTTCGGTTATTGTCATCTTTGTGGAGACATTTATTCCCCATAACGTAAGCCTTACCTAAACCACACACACACACACACACACACACACACTGGACAAGGGCCAGGGTCTCATATACCTGACACTCTTTATGCAACTTGCTCACAGATGTGTGTGTGCGCGCATGAAATGAAATATAAGTGAAATATGAGTAATGTGAATATAAAGCAATGGGTATCAAGTTATACCATATGCCATCCACAAAAACAAGTCTACCATCCGTTTCTCGATGCTTCTGCACTTATTAACACAATACCCAGCAGCTGTTTAAAATCACTCTACACAAATCACAGTAAATTTTTAAACAAATAAAAAATCCGGATTCAATTTTAGACCAAAAAGAACATTACACAATCCGAAAACAACACGCTTCTATAATTAAACAGAACAACAAAACAAACACATGGGGACTACTGTGACAGGCATGAGTTTCTCAATATTAATAAACTATCATGACTGTGTGTAGAGTCCCCTTTCACGTTTAGTCTGGTTTCAACCACCCACACGGACCCTCTCTCAACAGGGACCACCAAGACGAGCAAAACCACCTGCTCCACTAACACAAACATACACATACCTTAAGGTGACCACATTCACCACATCCACCTCGCCATTTATTATTTAACACACACACACGCACGCACGCACGCACGCACGCACGCACGCACGCACGCACGCACGCACGCACGCACGCACGCACGCACGCACGCACGCACACACACACACACACACACACACACACACACACACACGAGGACATTCCATAGGCGTAATGGTTTTTATACTGGACTGCTCGATTGCTCCTGTCTGCCTTCCTGCCTGCTGTGAGTTTGTTTGCGTCGAGGCTGTAAGCTCTACGCCTCGTATTAGCTTCGTATTTCTTTCTGTTTTGAACCATCATTTACTATCATTTCTAGTTGTTTATATTACTAAATATAGTTTACCCACCATCTCAGATTAACCTTACATCGCTAGCTTCCGTTATTGTTAGCACCGCACGCTAGTGTTTACGCGCTCATTTATTTATTATTTATTTTCACTCGCGCGCCCGGGCCTTTGAGTTCATAAAAGCCCAGATAAGTAAGAATCAGTCAACACAAACGGTGAGTAATGTCTTGTCCTGTTATTGTCACCTGTGTCACATGTCATATGTTTAGTATAGCCTTCTCCGATGGCAATATAGGATTTATTTGTGATAAATGCAAGGAGACAGTCAGGCTGACGGAGAAGATTTCAGAGCTAGAGACACGCATCCAAACTTTAATTGAGGATAGTAAGGATAGTACTAGAGCTTTAGATACTATTTTGGATGCGCCTAGCATAGTGAACTCTGTACATGATTCGGTTCCGGCTGAAGTAGAGCCCACGCAGCAGGGCAGATGGGTGACCGTGAGAGATCGCTCTAGTCACGGATTAAAAAAAAACACTCTTCCGTTCCGATTACCATAACAAATCGATTTGCCCCACTCAGTGAAACACCCACTGAGAATTCTGTTGATTGTGCCCTGGTAATTGGTGATTCGATCACACGGAACGTGAAAATAGAGACACCAGCCACCATAGTCACATGTTTGCCGGGAGCCAGAGCGCCTGACATCAAAGCAAATTTAAAAGTGCTGGCTAATGCTAATCGTAAATTCTCTAAGATCATTATTCATGTCGGCACTAATGATGTTCGACTCCGCCAGTCGGAGATCACCAAAATTAATATTAAAGAGGTGTGTAAACTCGCAAGTACGATGTCAGGCACTGTAATTTTCTCTGGCCCCCTTCCTGTTCACAGGAGTGATGAGATAGTTAGCAGATTGGCCTCACTCAATGGTTGGTTGTCTAAGTGGTGTCCGTTGAATAATATAGAATTCATAGACAATTGGAAAAGTTTTTGGGGCAAGCCTGACCTGTTGAAAAGAGATGGTGTTCATCCCTCCTGGGATGGTGCTGCTCTTCTCTCTAGTAATATGGCACATAGTCTTAGAGCTAAAACATGACAATCTGGGGCTCAGGTCAGGAAGCAGACAGACTGGCTAAACCGACCGTCTGCTAGCGGCCTCGCGTCACCAAGGTCAGATAAATCCCATCACATAGAGCCTCTTTCAACTAGATATCATCATATAGAGACTGTGTCTGTTCCCCGAATTTGGAAATCCAAAAAACGTCAGGTAAAAAATTTAATTGATGTTCAACAAATAAAAAACAGATATAATACAGATGAACAAATGATAAAGCTTGGGTTGCTGAATATTCGATCCCTTACTTCAAAATCGCTCATAGTTA
This sequence comes from Meda fulgida, assembly GCA_030578275.1. Taxonomy (NCBI): domain Eukaryota; kingdom Metazoa; phylum Chordata; class Actinopteri; order Cypriniformes; family Leuciscidae; genus Meda; species Meda fulgida. Next base: position 24,783,247 of record CM060627.1, read on the forward strand.
ATGATATGATTTCAGATTATAATCTAGATGTGCTGTGTTTGACAGAAACCTGGCTAAAACCAAACGATTACATTACTTTAAATGAGTCAACCCCACAAAATTACTGTTATAAACATGAACCTTGTCTAAAACGCAAAGGGGGAGGTGTTGCTGTAATTTATAGTAATATTTTCAAAACCACTAAGAAATCTATTTTTAAATATACTTCTTTTGAAGTGTTGGTGCTTAATGTAAAAATATATAGTGTAAACGATAAATCACGTTTGAGATTTCTGCTGGCTACTGTATACAGGCCACCAGGGCACCATAAAGATTTTATCAAAGAATTTGCGGACTTTCTATCAGAATTAGTATTGGCTAACGATAAAGTATTAATTGTTGGTGATTTTAATATACATGTAGATAATGAAAAAGATGCATTGGGATTGGCACTTAAAGACATTGTAAACTCAATTGGAGTTAGACAACACGTGTCAGGACCCACTCATTGTTGTAATCATACTCTAGATCTAATATTATCATATGGAATAGATGTTGATGCCGTTGAAATTCTGCAGCAGAGCGATGACATCTCAGACCATTATCTAGTCTCATGTAAATTACATTTAGCCAAGGCTGCAAAGCCAACTCCGTGTTATAAATATGTTAGACCGATAACTTCTGCCACTAGAGATTGCTTTATCAATAATCTTCCTAATCAGTTTCATCATCTCAGCATCCCGGATAGCTTAGAAGAACTTGATATTGCAACAGAAACTTTTAACTCTCTCTTTTCCAGCACTTTAGACGCAGTTGCTCCGTTGCGCTTAAAGAAGATTACAGAAAATAGTCCAACGCAGTGGTACAACGAGCACACTCAGGCCCTTAAGAGAGCAGCCAGAAAAATGGAGCGCAACTGGAAGAAAACAAAACTAGAGGTATTTCGGATTTCATGGAAAGAGAGCTTGATTGCTTACAGAGAGGCTTTAAAAGCTGCTAGATCTGCTTATTTTTCAACCCTATTAGAAGAAAATAAACATAATCCTAGGTATTTATTTGAAACAGTGGCTAAACTAACGAAAAAGAAAGCTTCAAGCACAGAAGTTTCAGGCCAACACAGTAATGACTTTATGAACTTCTTCACTTATAAGATTGATAATATCAGGGACAAAATTATAACTATGCAACCGTCTACTACAGTATCGCATCAGGGAGTGCATTGTAGTCTCCCTGAGGAAAAATTTTATTCATTTGTTGCTATAGGAGAGGAAGAATTCTGCAAACTCATTAATTCATCTAAATCGACAACTTGTATGTTAGACCCTATACCGACTAAGCTATTGAAAGAGATGCTTCCAGAGATCATAGATCCTCTTCTTAATATCATTAAATCGTCTTTGTCTCTAGGATACGTACCAAAAACCTTTAAGCTGGCTATGATAAAACCGCTTGTTAATAAAACGCAACTTGATCCTTCAGAATTAGTCAATTACAGGCCGATCTCAAATCTGCCTTTTCTGTCAAAGATATTAGAAAAAGCAGTATCCTCACAACTGTGTTCCTTTCTTGAAAGAAATGATATCTGCGAGGATTTTCAGTCAGGATTTAGACCGCACCATAGTACTGAGACAGCTCTCATTAGAGTTACAAATGATTTACTTTTATCATCCGATCATGGTTGTATCTCTCTATTAGTGTTACTTGATCTTAGTGCTGCATTTGACACAATTGACCACAACATTCTTTTAAATAGACTAGAAAACTATGTTGGCATTAGTGGAATTGCACTAGCATGGTTTAAATCATACTTATCTGACCGTTATCAGTTTGTAGCAGTAAATGAAGAGATGTCTTATCGATCACAAGTTCAGTATGGCGTACCACAAGGCTCAGTACTAGGACCACTGCTGTTCACTCTGTACATGCTACCATTAGGACATATCATTAGGAAACATGGGATTAGCTTTCACTGTTATGCCGATGATACTCAGCTGTATATTTCTTCAAAACCTAACGAAACTTACCAATTCACAAAATTAACGGAATGCATAGCTGATTTAAAAAATTGGATGACTAGTAATTTCCTACTACTAAACTCTGAAAAAACAGAGATTCTAATTATTGGACAAAAAACTTCCACACGTAATAACCTAGAATACTGTCTAACACTTGATGGCTGCTCTGTTAAGTCTTCGTCGTCGGTTAGGAACCTGGGTGTGCTCTTTGATAGCAATCTTTCATTTGAAAGTCACGTGTCTAGTATCTGTAAAACCGCATTTTTCCATCTTAAAAATATATCTAAATTACGACATATGCTCTCATTAACAAATGCGGAACAATTAGTTCATGCTTTCATGACATCAAGACTAGATTATTGTAATGCTCTACTGGGTGGTTGCCCTGCACGCTTAATAAATAAACTACAGCTGGTCCAAAACGCTGCAGCTCGAGTTCTTACTAGAACCAGGAAATATGACCATATTAGCCCGGTTCTGTCAACACTGCATTGGCTGCCTATTAAACATCGTATAAATTTTAAAATATTGTTGATTACTTACAAAGCACTAAATGGTTTAGCTCCGCAGTACTTGAGCGAGCTCTTAACGCATTATAGTCCTTCACGTCTATTGCGATCTCAAAATTCGGGCCAGTTGATAATACCTAGAATTTTAAAATCGACTGCTGGCGGTAGATCCTTTTCCTATTTAGCACCAAAACTTTGGAACAGTCTTCCTACCATTGTCCGGGAAGCAGAAACACTCTGTCAGTTCAAAGCTAGACTAAAAACACATCTCTTTGACCTAGCATACACATAATATATTATAGACTTCTAGAATTCAATGTTAGGCTGCATAGATTAGGTCAGCCGGAACTGGGAACACTTCCCTTAAATCCTGATGTACTCGTTACATCATCATAAGAAGAATGGCATCTACGCTAATTTTAGTGTCTTTGTTTATCCCGAGGTTTTCCCGCAGCCTACCGGATCCAGGCCGTATCCAGATCTGACTAGGAGCTTTGCCTGGACCCGATGACAACGCAGTGCTGAAGTGCCAACTAGCCTCTCCCTATGGAGGATCCCTTTCCCACTCTACAGATAAAACGTTGTGATTCCGGTTCGCGTACCCACCTCGAAGTGATAAAATAAAACAAAATTCTGTATCAAATTACAGTTACTGTAAATCCGTCCTCTAGTTCATAAACGCCAGAGGAGAACTGGCCCCCGACTGAGCCTGGGTTCTCCCAAGGTTTTTTTTTTTCTCTCCATTAGGTCACCTGATGGAGTTTTAGGACACCAGTAGGTCACTTGATGGAGTTTTTCGGTTCCTTGCCACTGTTGCCTGTGGCTTGCTCAGTTGGGGATATTCAAATTAAATAGCCAAGCATTAATACCATTGATCAGCCCTACCAAACGTGGATGTTTTTCTTCCACTGAGAAACAAACATTGTTATGTTATTTGATTGGTATTGTGAAGCTGCTTTGATGCAATTTATATTGTGAAAAGCGCTATATAAATACACTTGACTTGACTTGACTTGACTGGACAAACTGTATATTCTATCCCCTTACACTGCCCCTATCCCTAATCCTACATATCACAGGAGACATTCTGTATTTTTAATTTTTTAATAAAACACTGCTTAGTATGTTTTTAAAGCCATTTGAAATATGAGGACTCAGGAAATGTCCTCAAAAATCACGTTCAAGTTGTAATACCAGTGTAATACCCATGTCATTATACACATTTGTGTCCTCACAAATCACAAAAACAAGAGCACACAAACAAACTTCTTGCCACAGTTTTATGTTAAAGCATTAAACTTTTGGTCTACTTTGAAACTGAACGAGCTTTGATAGTAAAACTACATTTAGGAAACACATTTGAAAAACGAGTTGGCTTCTACGTAGTAACGCATGATTTTTTCCAAAACCAGTCCAGCGCAAATCCTTCCCTGCAGCCAATTTCATTCGTTACGTTTAGGGTGTAGGGTGGGGTTATGGGTTAGTATTTGTTTTTGCATTGTGATTAAAATAACCAATGAAATGTTTTGAATCGGCTGCGGAAAGTGATAATTCAGTGACAGTTAAACTATAAAACTAGCAAAAAACATTGCATTGCGTCTGGTGCCGCATTGCGCTGGATGTATGATAGGGCCCTTTCACACAAACTGACCACCAATTGCAACTTTCAGACATGATCTTTTTTAGCTTAACTGTCACGGAATGGAACGCACAGGATTGTGGGATATTATAGGCAGCTAAGGATACATCTATGCTGCCTTCAAAAATCGATCGGATGAAGGTATCTCAGGAGACAGGAAGCGAAGCAAACATTGGATTCAGACAGGTCCTGATGCCTTCCTACCAGCATTTATAAGCTTTCGGATGCAGTCAATATCTAATTTGCTGTAGATCATTACACTGTCCTAGAAGTCTGTCCAAAATCAGTTTCGTGACACAGCCATTCTAAGACAACATGCTTGATTATTGTTTCAGCTCGCTCAGTTGCAAGGCATAAACAATGATAGTGTACCCCCCCCCCCATATATCTACTTAATGGAAAACACCGTTTTTTACTTGAAGAAACAGTAAGAGTTGTTGTCAAAATACTGAAACATACTCAACTTAGTAAAATCACTACGATATAATGAACAGTCTGTTAGTCACTACTGCAAAATATACCCCAGCGTGAAGCAGTCTAAGCGGTCTGATAACGGTACATTCCATATATTACCCAGCTTGCCAAATAAATAAACACATTGACATGCAATACACATTTAAATATTGATTTTACATCATTTTAATATGGGAGAAGAAGGTATCACTTTATATTATGTGTCTTTAACTAAATAGTACATACATAAAAAAAATGTTAGGTACAATGAACTTATTGTGTTCATGATGTATTACAGAACACTTTTCCTGCTATTGGTGGGATACAGGTAAGATTAGGGACAGGTTTTGTGGTACAGTAGATATAAAAAGTCTACACACGCCTGTTAAAACAGCTGGTTTTCATAATGTAAAAAAAAAATCAGACAAAGTTAAATCGCATTAGAACTTTTGCACCTGAAACGTAAACATGACAACCTATTCAATGCCACTGAAAACCAAAGTGAAATATTTCAGAGAGAGAGAAAAACAACAACCTTGGAATAACTAACTGAACAAGTTTGATGATTAGATTGACTATTAGTTAATTCTGAACAGATCCACATACTCAGTATAAACACATTGAAACCATGCAGTTATAGCGATATAAGAGACGTCCAGTTTAGCGGTCCAATATATATATATTATATATATATATATATATAACTATATTAAGTAGTTAATAATGGGTTAATCAAAAGTGATATGACAGTGAGAGTGAATGTTTGTGTGAAAGAGAAAGCTGTGCAGTGTTGGCACAGGAAGAGCTTGTGTCCTGTACTCTGAGTCTCTGCTGTTTACAGGCAGGAAATGTTTGTTCTGTGAAGGGAAGGAAGCACCTCTCTTAGTAAACATAGCACATAACATCATTTGCCATAACAGCCTCATACAAACACTTTTTCGCTTGAAAGAGGAAGTGATTTGTATCGCAATTCCGTTTCTTGTGAAGAGCCGTCAATACAAGATTCATTAACACACCATTCAAATTATTCCAGCTTGAGCTCTGATCCTGCAGTTTTCAATTAACCATCACAAACATTTACAGGATTAAGTCTGGATCCCAGCATCATCAAATCCACATTGGTGTTCACATTGTTTTTTTGTAACTATTTCAAACAAACAGCTGAAAGCAGCAGAATACAACAGAATACAGCAGGTATAGGAAGTTATCATAAAGAAGTAAATGAGATGGACTCAGTGACCTCTTCATATTTGAAAAATTATTTTGTATGATATCTCTCTATAAAAAAAAATGGATCAACATCTTTTTTAATATCTGATTAAGCTTCTATAATATTGGACATATACCTCAATCGTGTTCTTTGTCTATTGCAGGTACAATCTCTGCCTAAAATGACCTGTGGCCTGATGTATAAACGTTGCATAAAATGGGTATTGAAAAATGCATACATAATGTTCAACACGCATATTAGGATTTATGAAAAATGCGTACTCAATGTTCCACACACTTATCAGGATTTATGAAAAATGCATACTCAATGTTCCACACACATATCAGGATTTATGAAAAATGCATACTCAATGTTACACACACATATCAGGATTAATGAAAAAGGAAATATGGGTGCACCATCGTCACATACATTACTAGACCATATGTATAAGAGTGAAGTAATTAAGTACAGAGACTGATTTTAAACTCTGTTTCCACTTGATATACATGTGTGGATTAAATATGACACTTAAATTGTATTCTAAACAGAAGAACACATGTTTAGAGAAAATGTTTTCTTGCGAATAATAATCAATAATGCGCACTTGTCTCTAAAGATGGCTTAGGAGCCTAGACAGTATAATGACATATTGACAGACTCAGAGTTCAGTGGTCGGTTTGAATAGGTAGGCCTAGTATCAACAGGCATTGTAAGTTCAATATATTCCATATATGATTTACGCACAAACTTCTGCGGACTTTCTAAACCCAGTGCAGGTTCTGGGGAACTTTTGTGTTTATACAAAATCTTCCTTTTGTGCGTATGCACACTTCTAGGGAGAAATGTACGCAAATATTTGATACACAAGGCCCCTGTGCTCCCAAAGGCATCATAAGCCTAAGTAGATTGTTGAGACCATTGGTGCCAATGGTTTCCATGATCTACTTAAGCTTACACTACTTTTGGGAAATGCAGCCCAGCCAGTTCAGTATGAATTTCTGTGCTGGTTTATGCTGGTTAGTGCAGATTTGTAGCTTGTCCAGTTGGTAGACCAGCATAGACTCTCAAGTCAGAGTTAACCAAACTTGAACTTTGGTACACGATGAAAAGACAAAATCATGCATATGCATGTGTTCCATCTCCGACACATTCATATGTGAATGTCAATAGTGAATGGAACACAAAGTGGCAGTGTAGTAGTCGAGACCAGCTCACTCGAGTCTTGAGTCCAGGCAGAGACCTGCATAGGTTGAGTTCGAGTCAAGACAGAGGCCTGAAGAGGGTCTGAATGAATCAGACAGTGTAAAAATGCTTTCCACTGGGGGTGAATAAAGCCATGTTTCACGTCAATGTCACACAAATCTTTGCAGCGCATACACAGGATGCTTCGGTCCAGAGACACACAAATTGTCACGGACCACAAAATATAGTACTCATGACCAGACTCTGTCTGAGTCCGAGACACAGTCTGTCCAAATGCTCCTGAATCCACGACAAGACCAAGACATACAAAAAATATAGAGACTTAGTCTCGAGACAGAGTACTACAACACTGCCAAATGACCAAGTACACTGTGAACACACGAGGAAAATCCATGTGTAAAAAGGAAAATGTAGGATGGGGTGGGCAACTCTGTCCCACTTTCCTGCAGAGCTTATCACCAACCTTAACAAAAGAAAACCTGAAAAAGCTAATCCATGTCTTCAGGATAACTAGAGGTGCTTGCGATATAATTATTTATTATGAATTTCTTAAATTGCCAAACTTAAGGAACATAAGGACAGATCCCTTGAAAGCAGCTGATGATGCTATGAAGTGAAGCTTGAGTGATCAAGAATATTTCAATGTACAAATAATATTTCCTCCGATTCCTTTGTCCTCCTTTTCTTTCCTTGTACCCTACCCTCGCATCCTACGGGATGGAGCTGAGACATGAGGAAAGGAAGTGAGGATGCACAAATACTAAATGAGAAGCAACCAAGAAAGCTACTGGCAGATGAGTCTGATCAGGGTTACAGATAAACTCTGCAGGAAAGTTGTCCTGCCTTGTGTAGGAAACATACTACAAATGGAATGTCATATAAAAGCTTTTTGTGATGCACTCAACAGAAGGATGAATATATATATAACAGTTTATCTCAACGCTCAACACAAAATAGAACCCCAACACATTAAAATCAATCATACTTCATTGAGCAGGAGACCTTAAAGAGTTAAATTTCATACTCACTGGCTGGTGAAGGTGTGCTGTATCCACTGAGGGGTAGGGTGGGCAGAGAGGGTGGAGAAAGCCCCCCTAGCATGTGCGGGAAGAAATAGGAATAGTGGGCCATTGGGAAGCCATTGAGGTGTGGGCTGGGGTTGCCCTTACCAGACATGGCCACCACTAGAGTTCGCCCACTGTCACACAAAAGAATCCAAAATGATGCTCAACGTGGATGCTTTGCAGGGATTGTTCAACCATAAGGGCGTCCAAATGATGCACTTTGACGTGGGTAGGTGTTAATTCCGTTTGACGCTGGTAGATAAAGAAAAAATGGTGAATCTAGACAGATGAATGGAGGAGTTGCTATAATTTCCAGCTGAGGGGTTTTCTGTTGGATTTGATTCCCATATCACACTGACCAATTTAATTTATTTCCAAACAGATTCCGCTTATTGAATCCAACAGTCGGTACATCCTACATGATGCGCTCCACTTTTGGCTTCCTTTAGAATTCCTACAGGTTAAAAAAAGAGAGAGATTAATTGAAATCAAAATATATGGAATGCTTTTTGGAATGCAATAAAAGCAGTGGTTCACCCCAAAAATTCTGTCGCTATTTACTGACCCTGATTTCGTTCCAACTTTTTTATATACAGTTTATTGTGACCATGTCTTTGAAGCTCCAAAAACAAAATCAGCATAATGATAATGATTGAATAAAAGTAGTCCATACACAATTGAAATAATTATTTGCTAAAAGTTTTGACAGAAAAAATAACAGCATATGTGTTTGCAGACTACTGTCATTGTTTATGCATAGGTATTTGCATGTAATGTTTTTTGTATGTTTAGGTAGATGCTGAAAAGTAAAATATGGACTGTACTGACATCATCGAAAATGTAAGCATTTAAACCATTTTATAGATACAATTTTAGATCCCTTAACCCTATTCACACACCTAAACATAACAACTTTTCAACAATACAATAATAACAATACACTGCCAATAATCTGTAATACAGTATGTATAAAAAACAGACAGAAAAGGGTATTTTTTGGATTGCTTGTCCCTTTGTCTGTCAACTGTTTGTATTATTTTGTGAAGCGACCTTGGGTTCTTGAAAGGCGGTATAAAAATAAATATATAATTATTATTATTTGCAATCATTTATTTTGAAAAAAGGCGGAAAATGAGTATCAAAGTAGTCCAAACGATGACGTTTTGCATTCGAGGTGCTCTCTCATGGTATAGACTAGTTCTTGTGCGAGTAGAATTTAAGTTGTTGATCACTGATCCACATTCAGAAAACTGCCGTGTCCCATGGCAAACAAAATAAATATTATAAATATCACAAGAAATGGTTAAACGATTACAAAAAAAAATTATTCATTTTAAGATTTTAAAGAGTAATTTTGAATGTGATATTTTGAAACTTGGCACCAGATATTATGAATGAAACGTTACAGTATAATTTCAAATAAAGTAAATGAGCCAACTGCATTAAATGCGATTCAAAACATAACTGACCATAAATAATTATTCATAGATAAGCTTTGTAACCATACTTCTGTAGAGTTGTATACGTAATTGATTTACATTTTAGATGCTGTCAATATGCATTGTACATTTTAGTGTCTATGCACTATGGTATGCACATTTTACATACGATAGGAATTCTCAATAAATCCCTCCCTCAAAACTCTTACCACATCGACTTATAATGATGCTTTAATATGCCTGTTAAAATCCTTTCACTCAGTCTTAAATAGCAACAACATACAGCAACAACAAAGAAGCACCAAAAAAGTGCAATGGTAATAGTTTTTCAGACATGAAAAATGTGCAAGAATCTAACAAGGATCTGTAAATATGACAGGACTGAAACACCCTTTCAGTAATTAAAATAAATCCTATTAATTTGATTGATCGTGTGAATTGATATGTGTGACGCTGTCAGAGTATTGAGTATTGCGTCAAGTGCTGATGCAACTCTTGACTCCATAAGAAAGAACATTAGCACACTGGATCATTTTAAAAGACTGATCTCACCCTCAAACCCACAGCATGTCCAAAGGACATCAAGTCATCTGTTGCTCTTTTTGTGTTGGCCAGGCGTGGTCATATATTTCATCCATCTGAGAGGATGTTTATAGGCCCCAGTAGGCCTGTCTTTTTTATGTGAGAACTTTGCAATTAAAATTGACTAGTCTTTTTTTCTCTATATATTTTTTATGGAACATTGCAGCATTTCTTATAAACAATTTATCCGTGCACATCACTCTTAATTTATTTCTTTTTTTTTTTTTATTGTGTGCCCTCATAATCTTTAATCAAAATAACTTCCCCTCCCTCTTACAGCAACATCTCTTATCTTCTTCTTACTGATGCGAGGGCAGGACAACCTGTCAATCATGAGATCACAGTAATAGCAAACCACAATCATCCAATCAATTCCCCATGGACAAAATCACTGGGACCCACAAAAAGTCCCAGCCACATATTTTCTTGTTCGAGAAGCCGTTTCACTCAGATGTACGTCACGGAAGGAAAGACTGTCACAACTTTTAGCACGAGTCAAACAAGCTAACAAATCATCAAACTCTAAATTTCAGAAGTCATATAATTTGTAATCAGAAATTACACTCTAAATCAGGATTCCCAAAATGTACCTTAAAACATAGATCAGGGTTATTACAGTTAACTAAAACCAAAACCATCAAAAATCCATAACTTTAATTAAAATACACAAATTAAAATGTAAACCTATTGCAACATTTCTCTTTTCATTTAATGATCATCATGTGTAGGTAAACAAATACAATATGTAGTATTTTTATCTTAATATTTAATCATAAGTGTTTTCTTTTATTGTTTATTTATTTATTTATTTTTATGATTTAATTTAGTTCATTAGCTTTTCATTAACTCACAAACCCTCATTAGGGAACCCAAGGTATTTTTTTAACAGCCATTTACAACAGTTAATTCTGTTTCTCTTGTATTTTTAGAATGAGAAATAGGTAAGCTATAATTGTGTGAATAAGGGAGCATGTCAAGTTGATGTAAGTTGATATAAGTCATATAAGACGGGAAAAGCGAGAAATGTAATTAAAATAACACCAACAGACCTTGAGACTGTAAAAGCTTCCAAATTGTGTCTACAGGGAACTACCCACTCACAGACCGTATGTAAACACAGTTACATGCAAACTTGAATTTCATTCATTTGGGCACTGCTGAATCCGTTTTCAAATCAGAGCCAAGGACACAGTCTGTGCACACTGCACACACACAAACACATTGAGCTATGTTTAGCACCAAGCCAGAATCCTGGACAAACAGTATATCATGTGATTAAGATCAAATAAACAAATACGAGTCATGTGTTTTTATATAGATTTCACATTTTGGTGTGTTTTTGCTTGTTATTATAATCACTGGATGTATCTATGAGACAGAAAGTGCAAATATAGGGCAGTGTGAAATCCCAATACTCTGACAACACACGAACGCATATATTATATCCCCTGACCCTACCCTGAAATCTACCTTTCACAGAAAACTGTATGCATCTTTATATTTTCAAAAAACGAACATGAAGTATGATTTGTAAGCTGTTTTCCTAATGGGGACCAAAAAAAAAAAAAGTCCCCACAAGATCAAAAATGTCTGGTATTACCACACACACGCACGCACGCACGCACGCACACACGCACACACACACACACACACACACACACGCACGCACGCACGCACGCACGCACGCACGCACGCACACGCACACACACACACACACACACACACACACACACAGAGCCCTCTAGGCACTTCTGGCTGTCAGATGAGTAGGACCCCTTGACATTTGTGCCTCTATTAGAAAGGTCAACCTTTAATTACGTGAAATGCCAGCAAGTATGCACCTGCAGAAACACACTCGACATGATCTGTGATGTGTGTGTGCATGGTCTTAGGGGGAGGACTAGGGTTCTAGGGAGAACCTCGGTATTGACACGCTCAAGAGAACCTTTTTCAAGAACTCTCTCTTGAGTTAATCAGCTAATAAGATAAACAGTAGCAAATTCAGCAGCCCTGGACTGGATTCATCAGTATGGAATGGAATTCAACTGATCTGGACGAAATTCAGCTGTGCTAAACAACATTCAACATCTCTGGACCAGATTCAGAAGGTCTGGACTGAATTCAGCAGCACCAGACTGAATGTAGCAGCTCTGAACAAATTTTAGCATCATTATATTAATAAGAAGCTTTTAGCATCACTATCTCATGCTTATATAATACCGGTCAGTGAGATAATTTTTTAAAAGAAATTAATATTTTTATTTAAGCAAAGATGCATTAAATGTATCAACAGTAAAGACATTTATATTGTTACTTTTACAAGGTTTGTTATTCAGGGGAGAAGTAGGTGGGAACCAGCGAACGTCCAACTTACTTTAAAAGGTGACATATGCCCCTTTTCACAAGATGTAATATAAATGTCCCCAGAACGTGTCTGTGAAATTTCAGCTCAAAATCATGTATTCATCATGTATACATGATGTATACATGATGAGATCATCTATTATAGCTTGTCAAATTTGTCCCTTTGTGGGTGTGAGAAAAAAACGTGCCGTCCCTTTAAATGCAAATGACCTGCTCCTTTACACGATCCAGGGCCGATCCTTTAAGGCGGGCGTACACTGTGCGATTTCTGTGCGATTGCAGCAAGGTTACCTACTGTACTCACACACACTGTATATCGCATGCGATGTAAAGCCAAAGCTCGCGTTTTCTGGGCTCAAATTACGGCCCGATCGTCGAGCTGCGACTTGACTGTTCACACTATACGTTAATAAAATTAAAATTAATAACAGTCTATGTCCGAACACTGTGATAATCAGTCATCAATAAAAATTCAAAACAGCTTTCTTTTAAAAACAGCTTGTTTAACATGAGCATTTAACAAATTAATAAAAGAGCCACGGTAGCTACATCGCAGGTTGCTTGGAAGACGTGGGTAATATGGTTTATCCATTTTGCAACACGAACTGGAGGTAAGCAACAGTAATTTGTAGCTAGTTTGATACCTACAGAACTTAAAGATCTCCCTCTTTTCGTTTTCTTTCTTGCTGCATTAAAGAAGAAATGGTCAAATTTCTGTTTTCGCGCAGGCGCATTGAGGGAAAAATACTGAGGCCATCAGATTAAACTTCGGCTCTGCTTTAACTGTGCGATATAGTCACGAGAAGCGACCAAAATTTCTGACATGCCAGAAATTCATCCGACCATCCTATTTCCTGTCGGTAGAGGTTGAAAATCGTCCCGACCCGAAAAAGAGTCAGAATTCGGCTCAAAGTCGGATGGAAATCGCACAGTGCATGCCCCCCTTTACACAAGCTTCGGATACAATAACAAAACACGCTAATCTCAATCATCCAAAATTTCAGAAATAACAGTAGTGGAGTGCAGCCTTACGGAGAGGATACATTTATGCAGTTGTTGTGGAGTTACATTGATTCATCATCTCATCGACTTGCATGTATACCGTCATGTTTAACTTTTACACAAGTTGACACTGTTCCGTGAAATCTTTATAAGACATCTGTGAAATTTTTTGTCAAATAGTGTTCTGTGCTCGTCTGTCCAGCCAATGACAGAACAGTTTGCATGTTTTGCTGGAACTTTTGCGTTAGAACTGGTTACACTGTTGTCTCTTGCGAAAACCAGATGGCGGCGCGGTTGTAGGAAACGTGCATTTTAATGGGCGGTAATATTATAATAATACCCCCTTCCTACGTCAGAAGGGGAGCGGAAACTTATCGCTTTTTTTTTTTTTTGCTCCTGTAGCTGTTTCCAAAAAAATATTAAGCAACACAACTTTTAATGTGACACTGAAGACTGGAGTAATGGCTGCTGAAAATCCAGCTTTGCATCACAGGAACAAATTACATTTTAAAAATAGAACGGAGTTATTTTAAATTGCAATAATATTTCACAATACTATACTGTGTTTATTGTATTTTTGATCAAATAAATTGGTGAGCGTAAGAGACTTCTTCCAAAAACATTAAAAGATCTTAACTTTTGAACGTTAGTGTACGTGAAATATAAATATCATTGTCAAGGGCAAAATCTTAATAATGCATTTAATACAAAACACAATACAAAAATATAATTAATGGAACATAGAAATATGGACATGCAGCAACAATATGTATAAAAGCAAATAATTAACAGCTATGACGGTATTATTACATTTGTTTTAAACATACAGATATAAGCTTATTACGAAAAATATTTTGTCCTATGTTAAATTTAAAAAAACTAAATGAAAGAAATGTATACAAATATATAAGTAGGTCACTTTGACTAATTATGTCTT